>PVKS010004844.1:0-89748 GCA_004027875.1 Aplodontia rufa | reverse complement strand
TAGGAGACTGGAAATTGGGAAGATGGGGGAACCATCCCAGAAGCCGATGCCATTCCTCCACGATCTATCCAGTTAACGCATGAGTTCTTCTGGGGGAAACTACAAAAGGTAAAATCCAAGGTAGTTATCTATGATATGGTTTTTCCCCTCAATAACAAAGTTTATATCCATTGACTGATAATGTTTTGATACTGTTTCTCCCTCAACTGTATTTCTATATTCTTCTAATAAAAAAAAAGAGTCTGGAGAATAACTGAGGAATGTATATTCAAAGAACAGTTAAATTTTTAAAGCCCATGCATGTGTTTGCTACTAATCATCAAAATTCATCAATGATATTCTCTAGAACACAGTTAAGCAGCAGACAGTAAATGGATCAGTTTGTACTAGAGAACAGCACTGGAAAAGGAATTATATTTGCACTTTGCTGAAAATGGTCCAATGAAGATTTTTGAGCATAATATTTGATGAATATTATGGATTTTAAAAAATTAATAGCCAAGAACAAATAAAAATGAATTCTGACCCTTTGCTTTAAATACCAACAGACAGGTTTGTGCAAATACTCTCACTGTTCAGATAATGTGATCATCTCATGGCATTTGTTTTGGTCTGATACCTTCAATTAAATTAAATATAAATACTAATTTATGATAAACAATATAGCCACATTTACCAAAATACAATTTTTCCCTTCAGATACATAGTAAAGCTACACTTAAGACCTCTGAAATACTTTATTTATTCAGTTTTTGAGACTAATGGTACCTAACATACACATGTGAGAGAATACAGGGACAGAAACACTACAGAGATTCTTGTAATTTACTAAAAAGCTTTCAGAACAAGTATCATTTGACCAGATTGTTCTGGAATACGAAATCTGAACTAAATATAGTCAGAATTATAGGATAGTAATTCAGTAAATTCCTAGTTACCAAAGTGAGGGATAAAATTACCAAATATGAGCATTAGGGAAATATCTTTCCATGAAGGCTCTCCATGCGATTATCAGAATCTAATAAGAATTCTGATGCTATTAAATTATTACTAAATTATGACAAAAGAAATGCATATTGATTTCCAAAGACTCAAAATATGGAACACTCTGAAAAGAAAATGAAATTCAGTCTGGTTTATTCCTATTTAAAATAAAAAGAAAGAAATCCACCTAAATAATAAGATTTTCTTCCTGAAGAAAAGACACACATTTTTAAAAGTAGGACACATCAGACTTTTTTTATGCATATTTCCTGTGGGTTTAAACAACATGATCTCTCAAAAAATGCTTTTAAAAAAAGTACAATAGGGGCTGGAGCAGTGGCTCAGCGGTTTCGGGGCTTGCCTGGCAAGCACGAGGACCCAGGTTCAGACCCCAGCACCACATACGCAACTAAGTGTTGGAGCAACTAAGGCCATGTGAAAAACTAAATAAAGTTGTTTCTCTCTTTCTCTGTCTCTCTCACTGTCCCTCTCTCTTTAAAAAAAAAAAAGTACAATATTTGGTGAACATTTTTTTGTCCCTATTCAATGAAAACAATTTTTAAATAGTCACAAATCTATGAATATCAGTATGAACAGATGATATTTATATTAATTATCCTTTGTTGGTAATTCAGATTTCTTCTTTTTTTACACTATTATTTCTTTAGATCAAGATCTGAATCAAGATTTTTGAGGTGGTAAATGACAAATGAGTTTTGAATTTAAAATTATATGACAACTGACAATGTGGACATATAGAAGTAAACTAAACCACTGAACATTTTAAGTATTATAACACATTAGCAAACTTGTTTGTTTTTTAATAAAAGCCCCTGTTAGAGATGCTGCATTGTTTAAATGGAATTTGTTATAACTGCTGGTAAGACTCTAAACCTGGGGTGAGGGTGAAAATATATCAGTTTGGAAATGCTACTAAAAGCCCTAAAAATTTTCATGCCCAACTCAGCAACAGTTCTTCAAGTTGGAAGCAATGACAGTCAAAAAAGAAGCAATCTAAATTCCCAACAATAAACAAAGAACAAATGTGCAACCATTTTAAAATTATTTCTGCAGGAATATGTAATGACAAAAGAAAATGTTCACCCAAGTTTTTTTTCTTCTTCTTTAAAGCAATTTTAAAGACAGATGCATAGTAGGAACACAGAAAATATGCATGAGAAAACCCTTGGTGGAGTAGTACCGATGTTCATGCAGCAGCTATTGTGTGACAGTGTAGTCGTGATTATTCTTGTTTTCCTTTTGTGTCCTCAGGTTTTATTCATTTTCAAGTCTGTACGATGTTTATCATCAGAAATAAAGAATTTTTAAAAAGAGATTATAAAACTCCCTTAACAATTCTCAATGGAAGACAACTATAGAAGTCCCTGAAACATTCACCTCCCAAATGCTAAAAGGGATTAAAAATGTTAGAAAATGTTTCTTGCTAATAACCAGTTTTTTAAAAATATATCTAATTCTTTCTTGAAATTAGTCTTTAAATTTAATACTTTCTAAAAGCAATGCAGTTTCTGTAACTAACAGAATCAAGATGCCAAAATTTCTTTAAAAAATAGTTCTGAAAATATCTCATTAGCAATGCCACGGTAAAACTGAAAACTCTACTTCTAATTTAAAAATTCACATAAAAAAGAATAAGGGGTGTGGCTGTAGCTCAGTGGTACCCTATATGCTTAGCACAAGCAAAGCTCTGGGCTGAATCTAACACACACCAAAAAGGAAAAAGGAGAAAACGGCAAAATGTCTCCTTCAGTTGTGTAATACTGTGGCTTCTTCTCCACCTTGCATATTTAAAAATCATCTTTTGGTACAGGAATTGAACTCAGGGGCTCTTAACCACTAAGCAGCATCCAGGCCTTTTCAGTTTTTATTTTGAGATAGGGTCTCACTAATTGCCCAGGCTAGCCTCAAACCTCCTATTCTCCTGCCTCAGCTTCAAGTCACTGAGATTACAGGCCTGCACCACTGTGTCCAGCTTTTAAAAACCATCTTTAGAAGTAAAGCAGTACAACAGAGTGAGAAGTACGGAAATCCTTCCTACAAACAGCAAAGATAAAACTAGACAAAACTTCACGTCAAAAAAGAAAAAATAGGGCTCTGGAAATCAACCAAAGGCATACAATAAATAAAGAAGAAATTAATCATGAAAAAAATACCAGATTTCAAGTTAGACTAGCAGGAACCTATGGCATTCCTGCCCAGGGCGGCTAACCCCCACCTAAAGCATGGTCAGCATGGTGGTTCCACTAGCTTTGCTGTAGAGGAGGCTAACTTGGTTTGGAGAACAGCAGTGGGCACAAACAACAACCCTGACCTGCAGCACTGCTGGTTATAGTGACCTGGCTCAAAGACAAGCAGGAATCCTAGAAGCTCAAACAGCCTGCAGTGCTCCGGGCTGCAGCAAACAACAGACCAGAAAACTAACCAGAAATTTCACAGAAAGTGAGACACTGATGGGTGCCCGATAATCTCTCCAAGGATCCATGGCTGCCTGGAAGCCTGTGAGGATATGCAGGAGAAATTGGACAGGACCCAAGCCATTTCTTTCTCCAGCTGTCCACAAGGCTATATAGCATATGCACAAGAGACATGAGATGGCTTGGCAGAAAGAAAAAGCCAGGGCATACTTGAAAACTGCCTGAAATTTGAATATTTCCAAATTCACAAAAGATCCATCAGCTCCAGGTGTAGTATAACCTCTGACCAATCACTGACCGCTAAGTCAGGCAGACACAGGCTAAACCCTGAGACACCAGGATTAAAAACAAAAACCAACAAAAATTAGAGACATCAGCTGCCAACACCATAGCAGAGAGACAGTGCTCAGATTTAGCATAGGGAAGTTACCAAAAAAGAAAAAAATGCAACAGCCTGGATAAGGAGGAATTCAGAATCCAGAACTGCTACCATACATAATGCAAAATGACCAGTTCTCAGCAGACTTATAAGACACACAAAGAAACAAGAAGTGTGACCTGTACTCAGGAAAAAAAGCATCCAACAAAAACTGTCTCCAACTGGGCCCAGGGGTTGAACTCGGTGAAGATTTCAAAAAGTCTATTATAACATGTTGAAAGAGGGAAAGGAAACCATGTTTACTCGATTAAATATAATGACCGTAACTCAACAAGTAAGACTCAACAAAGAGACTAAAATTATGAAAAAGAATCAAATTCTGAAGTTTAAAAGAATACTCAAGATGAAAAATTGACTAGGTTGCTCAACAGATTTGAACTAGTAGAAGAAAGAATCAAGAAACCTGGATACAGATCAATAGAAATTATTCAATTGATCAGCAAAAAGGAAAAAAGTAAAAGCGAAGCATCTCAGAAACCGGTGAAGCAACAAGTACACTAGCCTGTGTGTAATGGCAATTCCACAAAAAGAGGAAATGGAGGGGCAGAAAAACATGTCTCAGATGACTGCTAACAACTTTTCAAATGATATGAAAACATCAACCTACAAATCCAGCTCAATGAACTTTGGCATAGAATAAACACCATGAAATTCACATCTAAACACATTTTATTCTAACTGCTATAAGTCAAAACAGAAAGAGAAAAATTATTTACTTTCCACACAAAATAATAAAACAGTAATTAACTTCTCATCAGAAACCACAGACCTCAGAAGGTAGTGAGATGGTGTTTACAAAGTGCACATACAAAAATCTGTCATAAGAATTTTATATCTAACAAAACTATCCTTTAAAATAAAGGTGAAACAAATTCATCCCCCAGTAAACAAAGACGTAGAGATGTACCTAACAAGAAATTAAATAAAGTCTTTCAGGATGAAAGGAAATGTCACCAGATAAAAACTCAAATCAACTAGAAAAAATGAAGAGTACCAGAAAATGGCAGAAAATATTTGCAGTTCATGTGTCTCATAAGAGACTAACAGCCAGAGTAAAGAACTCCTATAACTAGCAGCAGAAAAACTAGCAACCTAAATCAAAAATGGGCATAAAATTTAAACATATTTCTCCAGAAGATATACAAATTGGCAATAAGCACATGAAAAGATACTTAACACTGAGGCAGAAAAAGTTAGGCAGTCAGTGTAGGCAGAACAATGTGGGTCGAAAGAGGAGAAAATTAACTGAAGATCATCTTTCCCGAGAGGGCAAGATTTTTATTGTGCTTCCTGTTCTTGTGTTTCAATGGGGCACATTTGGGGGACCCACCCATGCTGGGGACTTGATCACCATGTCCCGGTTCCCGGGGTCCCAATGCCTACTGCGCAATGAGGCAAAGCTACCTGATGGAACTATTGAGGGTAATTGTAACCCTGTGATGCTCAAATTTACGGCCAAGGGCAGGAAGGATTCCAGGTGGGCGGGGGGGACTAACATGGGGTGTCTGCCTTTATGATAAGACAAGATTAGGAGCTAAAAATCCAGGAGCCCTTTTCACCCTGCGGCTCAGAAAACAACCATTCCTGGCTAGGGCAATAGGACCAAACCAAGAGACAAGACCCAGACCGGTTCAGCCCAGCTGGCAGCAAATACAGTTACCACACTCCATCCTTCCAGTACTAGTTCAGAGCCGCCCGCCCACTCCGATTCTTAGCTCATTGCCTCTGCTTTGGGAGGAACCTCTGTGGGACCTAACGATCAAGACCATCAGGTTTTAAATGCAACCAAACCTGATCTCACTGAATCCTGCTGGCTTTGCTAAGGCATTAGGCCCCCCTACTAGGAAGGCATTCCCATGGTTGCTAATTACACCACAGGCTCAAGGGCCGATGAGTGCAGATGGCAACATAGAGACTCAACCAGACTGACTCTACAATCAGTGTCAGGACAAGGACTGTGTGTTTGACAAGTGCCGTCCATCCACCAGCACTTATGTAGTCAAACCACTGAGCAACTCCCTCCAAACTATATATTACCCCCCCCCCCGAAGATGGGTGGTGGGCATGCTCTACTGGACTCACCCCCTGCATGCTGGTGCAACTCTTTCCCGAAGTAATATACCATGATGAGGACCAGGTGTATCAGGCCATGACAAGGGGCTCATCACCTCAGTTTAAAGGAAAACCCATAACAGCAGTCATCCTTATGACCCTGCAGGAGCTGGGACAGGTATCTCCTCACTTGCCCTTCAGAACAAGCACTATAGCACTCTGAGGGCTGCCACAGATGTAGATATAACTAGGATAGAGACCTCTATGACCCATTTGCAGGATTCGCTGACCTCCCTATCAGAAGTAGTGCTGCAGAATAGAAGGGGGCTAGATTTAATATTTTTAAAAGAAGGAGGACTATGTGCTGCCCTAGGAGAGGAATACTGTTTTTATGTGGATCACTCAGGAGTGGTGAAGGAATCTATGGCCAAGATTACAGAGGGCCTGGCCAAACAAAAACGTGAAAGGGAGCAACAAGAAGGATGGTTTGAATCACGGTTTAATACTTCCTCTTGGTTAACTACCTTAGGTTCTACGCTTTTAGGTCCCCTAATTATTTTGATGCTGTTGCTTACCTTTGGTACCTGTATCCTTAACAGGGTAGTTACTTTTATAAAAGATCGTTTAAACACCATTCAACTTATGGTATTAAGATCCCAGTATAGGTCACTTGATGTAGACGACTCAAACTATTAGGGACCAGGACTGGATCCCTAAGTTACAGGGAAAGGGGGGGAATGATAGTGAGTGCAGAGCGGTGGCTTGAGCAAGCCTTAAGCGGGTGCAAGGAGGGAGTGTGAGAGAGTCCAGGAGAGCTCGAGACAGGGCAGAGCAGGGGCTTGGTCGAACCCCTACTGAAAGAAAGTGTACACCAATTTAACTGTGCTGTTGCCATTAGAGGCTCCATTTTTGAACAGTATTTGAAGTAGCCCTGAATTCCCGGTTACTAAGAACAAAGAACAATGAATCACTTTTCATACCACCAGATGAACTGACCCTTAGCAAATAGCCAATCAGGAGCTGACAAGCCAATCAGGAGCTGACAAGCCAATCCCTAACATTCCAGGAACATACCAAACTATATATGGTAGAAGTCCGAGACAAAGGGTACCATGGCTGATAGAAAAATATCAGATATGTTAGAAGATCAACCAATCGTGTATTCTGCTTTGTTTGAATTTCCCGCTTCACCGTGCAACCCTATAAAAGTATCGTTGTACTAGGGCTCGGGGCTCTCTCTCCCTAATCCGCTGCATCGGAGGGAGCCCAGGCTCAACCTTGCGATAAAAAGACCCTCATGTGTTTGCATCAGATTCAGCTCCTTGGTGGTCTTTGGGGACTCGAGATCTGGGCATAACAACACATCACTAATCATTTGGGAAAGGCAAATCAAAACCACAATGAAATACTAGCTCACACTCATTAGGTTGATTATTATTAAAAATGGAATAAATAACAAATGCTGGCGAGAATGTAGAAAAATTAGAACCCTTGCGCATCACTGGAGGGGATTTAAGATCATGCAGGCACAGTGGAATACAGAGTGGAATTTACTCAAAAAATTAAACAGAATTACCACATGATCCAATAATTCCACTTATGGGTATATACCCCAAAGAACTAAAAGCAGGAACCCAACAGGTATTTGTACATACATTTTCAAAGCAGCACTATTCACCATAGTCAAAACGTAAAAGCAACCCAAGTGCCCAAATGAGTAGATTAAACAAAATGCAGCATATACATAAAATGGAATATTATTCAGTCTTAACAGGAAGGAAATTCTGATACATAACACTGATGAACCTGAGATATCATGCTAACTAAAATAAGCCAGTCACAAAGGGGAAAATGTTGTACAAGTCTACTTACGTGAGGTATAACTCTCACAAGAGCTACCTAGAGTACTCAAATGTACAGTGACAGAAAGTAGCTGCTAGGGATGGTGGGGTAAAGGCAAATGAGGAGTTAAGTTTTTAACAGGTATAGATTTTCACTTTGTTTTTCTGGGGGGTGGGGTTTTGTTTGTTTTAAGAGAGAGGGAAGGGGGTGGGGTGGCGGCGGGGGTCTGTTTTATTCCGTTTTTTACCTGGCTTTCATTGCTCTAATACTTTGTTGTGTATGTGGTGCTCAGGTTCAAACCAGCGTCCTCGCGCATGCCAGGACTGCTGAGCCACCTACCACTCCAGACCCTTAGAGTTTCACTTTGTGAAGATGAAAGATTCTGTAGACACATGGTGGTGACTACTGCACAACACCAGGAGTGTGTTTAATTCAATACAAGCAGACATGTAAAAATTGGTTAAAATGGTAAACTTTTTGTAATGTTAAAAATAACCAAAATAAGATTTTAGGATGTTATAAATGATATGTGAGCAAATATAAGGCTCTATAAACATTTTTGCTCTTTTCTTAATTTCTTTGAAAGACAATATTTCACAAACAATAATTAAAACATTAAATTATTGGTTTATAACATATATAATGTATAATCAGTAACCATATAAATGGCTGATATTCTGTCTCCCTGGTTTCCGCCTGGTCCTCACTCTTTAGTAAGGTTGCCTGATCGTTATATGCAGCCATCCCCTGTAACAGATCATCTCCTCTCAACTGCTTCCTAGGAAAAAATCTAGAAAGAGGTGGAAGGGACTATATGTACCTATTTTGAAACTTCAGGATCCCATCCTGATCATCCTGAGGATGATGTACCTGCTAATTTCACTCACTGAAAGAAAAGAAAAAAAAAATATATATATATATATTGGCTCCACACATACAGAATAAAACCCAAACTGTCATGCCTTCCACACAGGTCCCTCACCAGTGATTTGATGCAGACCTCAGTTTCATGTGTCTCCTCTTACTAACACAGGTACTTAGAAGTCTTGTTAGACCATTCACTACTTCTGAGCACCACAGCACCTTCCATAGTTTACTCTTCTGAAAATTTATTATTTCCACTATTAAATCTATCTTCCCTCAAAGCTCTGCTCAAATGCTATGTCTTCCCTGACACTTTCTCCCAAACCAAACACACTGGTTAGGATTGAACTCTCCTAGGTTGAAAACAGAATAGACCTTATTCACCTCTCTGTTTCAGTAGAATCTCATCTTCTGTGGGGGTCTAAATTACAAACATATCATGCAAAAATCCCCTACAGTTAATTTTATTCTTGAAAAATCCCATGGGTTGCTGAGACAGACACATCGTCCCACAAGGAGTCCACCACAGTGGATTTTTTCCTCCATTATTAAAACTAATTTTTCTCCTATTGAACACTAGAGATAATTGCTAGATTACACTTAAAAGCCTTGCTGTATGAAAAAAATGGGTATCTTGAAACCTGAGAATGCTCAGCTCTGAAAGGCAAGCAGGAACCCAGCAGCCTGCAGGAACAGTAGATTCACACCTCACCCACCTCACATGCTGCAGGGCACAGACTCACTGAGAGGAACTCAGCCACGGCTCTTCTGCACTTGCGCTGTGTGGAGTGTGTATAGCAGAATCAGGGTAGATAACATTCATGATGATGCGACTCCACTGTACTGCTCCACAGCTCTGATGGGACAGTCATGGCATGCATTTAGTTCCTGCAGGGCTTGGGCACAAGCTATACCTTCCTCATCTTTAACAGTCTCAAAGAGTGCATACAACCATGTCTTGCAAATGACTTAGTAGTAAATGTTAGTCTTTAAAAACATTTAGTAGTAAATGTTTGTTGATTTAAAATAATATATACTGGAGATATAAAATCATCTCTTTTTTTTTTTTTAAGAGAGAGTGAGAAACAGAGAACGAATCTTTACCTTTCATTTGGTTGTTGTTGTTGTTTTTCCTTCACTTAGTTGTGGAAGTGGTGGTGTTGGGGATCAAACCTGAGTCCTCACACATGCCAGGCAAGTGAAGTGATCAACTGCTGAGCCACCTCTCCAGCCCTAAAGCCATTTCTTCTATAGTTATAAAAGTACAATCATTCTACAAACTTTTTTGCACAAAAGATCTGACCTCTCACAAATGAGAAACACAACTCAAGAAAAATCACTGAACCTCATTTTAAAAATGCAATTATTTGGTCAGGCACAGTGGCACCCAACTGTAATTCCAGCTACTCTGGAGGCTGAGGCAGGAGGATCACAAGTTCAAAGCCAGTCTGAGTAACTTGGGAAGACCCTCTCTCAAAATAAAAGAAACAAGGGCCTGAAGATGTTGCTCAATGACAGAGCACTCCTGGGTTCCATGCCAAGTAACTAAATAAATAAATAAGCAATTACTTTGCATAGTATGAAGGAACCAGGTGGCTGTTTGCTCTTAATGTTCTAAAGAAACAATATCAAAAAAATACTTTGTAACATGAAAGATGACAGCGACCTTTAGCCCCCCACTTTGTCTTTAAAACTTGTGGTTCTGGGCTGGAGAAGTGGCTTAGTGGTAGAGCACTTGCCTGGCATGTGGGAGGATCCAGGTTCAAGCCCCAGCACCACATACACAATTAAGAAGAGGAAAAACAAAAAACAAACAAACAAAAAAGATGAAAAAATAAATTTCATTCTTTCTTTCTGTCCCTCCCTCTCTTAAAAAAAAAAACTTGTGGTATAAATGTAAAATATTTGGGAACTTTTCCTTCAGAAGCTAGATGAACTCATATGCAATATACCTGTCCCATTCTTTGAGGAGACGTGATATTTCTTGTCATTCTGTATGCAGTAGCAGTCAGTCATAAACAGTAAGGCTTCTTAAGAGAAAAAGACACATCCAGTTGGGTCACCTGCAGTAGCACAGGACAGGCGGTAAAACAGGAGACTTGAGCTTCCCTCCCAGAAGGAGCTCAGGACTTACCAACTATCTTTTATTTGCAAATAAGCTGAACAAACTGCAGATGTCCCCTCAAGCTGGAAATTCAGTTGGCCAACAGAGATAACTGCAGATGACAAAGACAGATGCAGGGCTTCTTCAGGGCAGCCAATCTAAACTAATAATCAGCTAGCAGACACGATTCTAATAATCATACACTGGTCAGCCAAAATTAGTTCGAGGCACAATCAGAGTTTCTGAGCCCTGTCATGTAGCAGACCCCAGATGGGCAAATGAGACGACTCCCCTGTCAATTTGGGATGGCTGGACTAATTAGGACCCCTTCCTGGGATTTGGGGGGCTTGAATCAGACAGAAGGCAAGGTTCTTTCAGGTTCTTTCTGGCCTCTACCGCAATAAAACGTGAAGCTGTGCTGGTCATATATCCCACGATGGCCTAAAGCAAGAGAATGAGGCCAGAGATGGAGAGTGTTCAAAACCCAGTTCCAGTGGCTCCTGAAGTCCAGCTACACTCCTGCCCTTTTAGTGGCGTGGTGATTTTGTGAGAACCACAAGCCCACTACTTGACTGAATTCATGTGAGTTTGCTTACAATCAAAAAGAATTCAAGAGTTAAGGAGAACACTGGTTGACAAAGATCAAGACAAGGAAAACACGTAATAAAGGTTCAACAAATTACCGAAAATAACCAAGAATCAAACCATAGAGCAGCCATTAATAAGGAAGTACTATTTACAAAATAACAAATTCAAACTTCGGTGACCACTGAAGAGAATTATAACCACAAAAAAGGATGATGCGTGACTAAGGGTGCATGTGTGAGTCTGTGGACAGTACCCAGCACAATCCATTCATCTATGATATTAGTCAGACAATGTAAATAAATGATAAAGACAATGGGCAACACCGGAAATTTTCTCGTCACCAAATTTTGCTGAACAAATTTGCCCCACAAGATTGGTCTTATGTCTTCAATTGAGTTTTATGTTCCATGGATTTCAGAACCACTGCCTGCCTGGTATCATTAATATGGCCTTACTGTTTTTACAAAAATTATGTATGTAACCTGCAAATAATTTAATTTTTACCTAATAAAATGTTGCTTACCAAATGCAAAATGCTCTGAAATGTTTCTAACAAAACTAATACACAGAAACAACTTTAGTTACTGACTACTCACATGTTAAGCTGTAGTTGGTGTTTATGAGGGAGGCAAGAACTAACTAGGGTCCCGAGACTCTTACAATTTGGCTATGAATATAATTTCATTTGCTAAGACAGAAGTATACATTCTTATTAATTTTTAGGGATAACTATCAGTATCCCTAACAATATTTTTAATGACTGATTCACAATATGGGATAAGAGCACAGAATTCAGACAGACGGCAGTGTACCTCAGATGTCTCTTTTTTTCCTGCCACTAATTAACTATGCGACCTTTGCACATTACTATGCATCATAAATCTTAATTTTTTCTGTAAAATAAGAGACCAACTTTGGATACATGTTCCATGTTGACAGACACTTTGTTATGTAGTACATGACTGTATTTAAAAGAGCATAGGCTCTGTAGACAGACTGTCTGAATTTGAATTCTGTCTCTGCCCCTCTACCCCACTGTGTAACCTTGAACCAGAACTTATCTTCTCTGTGAATCAGTTTCCTTACCTATTATAAGCATCACAGTAGTGCCTGTTGCATAGAGCTGCTTTAAGGAATAACATGAATTATACATGCAAAGCCCTTAGAAAAGTTCCTGGCTCATGGTAAGTACTAAATTGTTAACTATTACGGTTACTCAAAGTATTTTTCATTTTGTGTTTGTTTGGAATGCCAGGATCTAATCATATGCAAGTCCATACACACATAAACTCATAGCGCAGACCCTAAGTCCTTAATTTTTCAACATAGAGTATCTTTTACCCCAAGCAATACCATATTTCTAAAGCTTAATACTTTTGAAGTTAAAAGAGGAGGAAATAAGAAGTCAGTATCTGATGGATGAACGTGCTTTTAGAAAAGAAAATCATAAGAAGTGATATGCACAAATGTTTTCATTGTTCTTCACTTTTCTGCTAGAATCCCAATCCAAAATTAATCTTAATAGGACTTACTATAACATAATATTTCAAAGAAACATAAGCCCTTAAAAAGTGCAAATTAGAACATATAACACTTTCCGTCTGAAAAAATTCTTCTGCACTTTTATAAAATGATACCATGATTATTTTAAAAGCCAATCTTAATATACAAAATGAGGCAGACACAAAATGTCATTTACCTGTGCAGCTTCCTGCTGCATACTTTGCATAAAACAATGGCTGCTTGTTAGATATACTAATTAGCACGTCTGACATATGATAAATACGTCTTACTGTAATCAGTAGGTTCTTCAACCAACAGTTTCCAGCAGGGTCACTCCAAGCTCTGATCACTAATTATTCCTTTAAAGCAGGAAAGCTCATTCAACAACACTCTCTGAAACTGCCTAAAATTCAAAACTTGATTCTGTGTCAAAATTCGTTTTGATTTATGCTAAACAGTAGTTGTTACATGCTAGTTAAGATTTTAGAGAACATGATTAATAATCCATATGCCTAACTAAATACCAGAAAATATATTAAAACAACTTCCTGTATTACGATGTTAAAAGAGAAAAGCCAAATGATTACACAGATACGATGAAGATATATGGCAAATTATATTTTTAATTTAAAAAAAATATTAGTAGTAGTAAAACTGCTACTAAACATACATCATATTCTCACTATACTTTAGAAATAAGATAAGTACTTTATAGTCATTATCTTACTAATCAATTAACAATATTCCACGAGTTAAGTACTTTTATCACTACATTTTTCAGATAATAAACTCAATTTCAAAGAGACTCAAAGTCCTTTCAAAGTCAATCAACTAGTGAGTAGCAAAGCCTAAATCTGAACCCACGGTCTTCTAACCTCAGAGCATAAACACTTGCAAATCACTAAGGCCAAAGAAAAAAAAATTCAAGAGGCAGCTTACAAAAATTTTTTTAAATGCAAATGCTCAACAATAATGAAAAGAGACTAAGTTGCACGCATGAGGAAATGCCAACTCAAACATAATTGACCTATAAATTGAGAAGCATTTAAAAATCTGTAACAGTGAGTGTTTTACTATGTTAAACATGAGACGGGAATATGAATTCATATACTGTTTTAAAGGTCAATATGACAATGTTTAGACAAATTTCACATGCTTATACCACTTCTAAAAATATACCATATAGATGTATCTACACAATTATGCAAAGATATAGTGCCTAAACTCAATGCCCCTGTTATATAAATTTTAAAACATCCATGTAATGAAACACTATTCCGTTATTTAGAAGAATGAGGTAGCTCTAGATGGCAGGACATGGAAAGCAGTATACAAACACAGCTAAATGAACAAGGACATACAGGGTTCCAACTATGTATGTACATTAAAAATGTCTAAGGAAGTACACAAGAAACCATTAGCCGTGGTTATTTCCGGGACCAGGACTGGGAAGAATGGGAGACAAGCACCCTTTGTTTTCATTTTATACGCTTCTGCACTACTTTTTTTTAAATTTTTAAAAATTTGTTCAATATAGTTTTACATATTGGACAGAATCACTGTTATATATTCATGCATACATGGATATTGACAAAGTAAGTTAAGGCAGGTCCTAGTCCAGGATCTCCCCCATCACCCATTCCGCACTCTTATGTCTCCTCTGTAATACCCCATGCTAAAGATAGAAATGAGCATATACATGCATATTAATTTTTGAAATATCTGAGCTTCTCTGCCTGCCTGTGTATAGTTGGGCTTCTCATGGGAGTAGAGTGTTACCAGTTGTATTGATAACCCCCCTTATCCCTCCCTCTCCATCCTGCCTCCCTCCCTTCTCTCCCTACCTTCATAGATATGGTTCCCCCAACTTATATGAAATTTCATCTCTGGTGAGTTTATTATTTAAACTTAGCTAACTTTCATCCTGTCTTAGGTTTTACTCTAGCTTCCACATATGAGAGAAAACATTCGGCCCTTAAGTCTCTGTGTTTAGAATACTTCACTCAGCATAATTTTTTCCATTTCTATTCATTTGGCTGCAAATGCCACGATATTATTCTAATAACAGAGAACTCCACTGTATTTGTATGTATGTATATATTTACATGTGTGTATATATATTTACGTGTGTGTGTGTGTGTGTATATACACACACACACATACAGTTTTTAAATCCATTCATCCAGCGAGGGGTATCTGGGTTAAGTTCAATAGTTTAGCTACTGTAAACTGGGATACTATAAACATTGATGAAGCTGTATCTCTGTAATATATCAATTCTAGCTCTTTTGGGAAAAATACCCAGGAGTGGGATAGCTGGTTCATAAGGTAGTTCCATCCCTAGTTTTTTGAGGAGTCTCCACGCTGCTTTCCAGAGTGGCCATACAAGTCCGTAGTCCCACCAACAGTGTGTTATGCACTAATTGACTTTTAACCACAAATACGTACTGACTATATATTTAAATTTTTAATGATATAAAAGATACATTTACATATTGATCACAACTGTAAAAAACATGGATACCAATTCATAAAGTTTTCAACTGGAAAAATTTTGATAGTTGAACTTCACAGTGGGAAATATGACTTCATTATTAAAAAGGTCAAAAAACAGATCCTGATTTATTACTGCTTAACATACAGAAGTTGGAAATGATTTCAAATTGCAATGAAACTGCATTCAAAAACACATCAAGAAAATAATTCATCACAATCAAGTGGGCTTCATTCTAGGTGTGCAAGGCTGGTTCAACATACATAAATCAATAAATGTGATTCATTACTTAAACAGAATTAAGGCCATATGATCATCGCAATACACATAGAAAAAGCCTTTGACAAAATCCAGCACCCATTTAAGCTCAAAACTCTAGAGAAAACTGGGATCAAAGGAACTTAACTTTGTGAAGTTATATAGGGCAAACCCTCAGCTAGTGTAATACTAAATGGAGAAAGATAGAAAGCATTTCCAATGAACTCAGGAACAAGACAAGGCTGCCTGCTCTCACCACTTTCATTCAATATAGTCCTCAAGATGCTGGCTGGAGCAATCAGGCAAGAGAAGGAAATCAAAGGCAATAAGAATAGAAAGGGAGGAAGTCAAACTATCTCTTTTTGCTGATGACATGAACCTAATACCTGAAAGATCAAAAAAACTCCACCAGAAAACTTCTAGAACTAATAAAGAGATCTGGCAAAGTAGCAGGCTACAAGATCAACACCCAAAAATCAGTAGCTTTCCTATACATTAACAATATTAGGGCAGAAGAAATCAGGAAATCGGTCCCATTCACAATATTCTCTAAAAGAAAAAAATACTTGGGAACTAATCTAACAAGAGAAGTTAAAAACCTCTACAATGAAAATTATCAAACACTGAAAAGAGAAATTGAAAAAGACCTGAGAAGATGGAAAGATGTTCCATGCTCTTGGTTAAGCAGAATTAATATAATTAAAATGGCCATTCTGCCAAAATCACTGTACAGATTCAATGCAATCCCCATCAAGATTTCAATACCATTCTTTACAGATACAGAAAAAGCAATTCTCTCAAATTCATTTGGAACAACAAGAAATCCAGAATAGCCAAAACATTACTAAGCAAGACTAAACAGGTGGTTTTACAATACCAGATCTAAAATTATACTATAGAGCTATAGTATTAAAAACAGCATGGTATTGGTATCAAAATAGGAATGAAGACCAATGGAATAGAATAGAAGACTCTAAGACAAAGCCCCAAATCTTTAAACATCTGATCTTTGACAAAGGGGATCAAAATATAACATGTAAGAGACAAATGGTGCTGGACAAACTGAACAGCCACTTGCAGGAAGTTGAAATTAGATCCTTATCTCTCACCTTGCACAAAAATCAAATATAAATGGATGAAGGAATCAGGAATTAAACCAGCTACCATACAACTGCTAGAAGAAAAATAAGGACCAACGTTCCAGCAAATGGGAGTTGGCAATGACTTCCTTAACAAGACTCTTAAAGTGAAAGAATTACAGTCAAAAATCAATGAGTGGGATGCCATTAAACTAAAAAGTTTCTGTACAGCCAAAACAGTCAAGAGACAACCTACACAATGGGAGAGAATCATGGCCTGCAATCCCTCTGATAGGGGATTAATATCCCAAATTTACAAAGAACTCAAAAAACTCAATAACAAAACCACAAACAATCCAATCAATAAATGAGCCAGAAAGCTAAGCAGAAACTTCTCAACAGAGGACACTGAGCAAGTGTTCTAAATCACTGGCAATCAGAGAAATGCAAATCAAAACTACATTAAGATTTCACCTCACTCCAGTCAGACTAGCAAAGATGAAGAATAAATAACAAACACTGGATGGGTTGTGGGGAGATAGGAACTCTAGCACACTGTTGGTGAAATTGCAGACTGGTCTAGCTGCTCTGGAAAGCAGTGGAGACTCCTTAAAAAATTAGGGTTGGATCTACCATATGACCCAGCTATCCCTCTTCTGGGTGTTTTCCCAGAGGAGTTAGAATCAGCACATTACAGTGACACAGCAAAATCCATGTTCACAGCAGCACAATTTACAATAGTTAAATTATGGAACCAACCCAGATGCCCCTCGCTGGATGAATGGATCAAAAACTCATACACACACACACACACAATGGAGTTCTACTTAGCTATTAAAAACAATGATACCGCATCTATTGAAGAGATGCGGAGAAATCATGCTGAGCAAAGTTAGCCAAACACAGAGAGTCAAGGGCTGAATGGTGTCCCTCATTTGTGGGGGCTGGACCTAAACCCAGGCTTGGGGGTAAGGTAAACAAACTCATATGTTAGATCCATAGAACAAAAATGCAAAATGTTAATATTTATGAGGTTCAGTTGCAAGGTATTTCATAAGATATCTGAACAAGCTATGATGCCTAACTGTACAAAAACGTAAATGTTTAATCCCATTGTCAAATATTTTGAAGAATAACGAGGGACAACAGGAAGGGAGGAGAAGGGGAAATGGTGGAACTGAGATAAAGCAAGGTACATTCCAAGCAGTTATAAATGTCACTGTATATACTATAGCTATATATATATATATATAGCTATATATATATATATATATATATATATGTATAAGAATTATGCCACTGTATTTGAGATTTTTAGGAACAATATAGGACCCAGAAGAAAGGCAAGGGATCAGAGGACGGGCGGAGGGAGGTAGAGGGATGGGGGGAGGGGATACTGAACAAATTGTATTACTGATTTATGTGCATATAGGAATAATGTGACAACTAATCCCACCATTATGTAAAACTATAATGCACTAATAAAAAATAAATTTAAAAAAGACAATAAAGAATGTTTTAGTATGTGGGAAAAAATTGTAACAGAAAATTGCTAGAAATGGTTTGATTTTTATTTCCAGTATTTATAAATACCTGCATGATTTGACTACGAGGTATCCAAGGTTTTTATATTTCTACTAGTCCATACTCACATTTAGTATTTAAAAACTAGTTTTAACAATATTAAAAAAATAAGCTAGCAATATTAAAAAATAAATACATGATTCTGGGCATGTTAAACTGTGCCTCAGTTTCTGTACCTATATAGCGAAGACGACAAGAGATCCTCCTTCAAATATTGTGGCGGAGGTTCTCCTAGGTTATGATGGGAAACAGCAGAGAAACTACTTTCACAAACTATACACTAAGGTTCATGACCAAAACAATCATCCTTACTCAAACTTTTGAGCTACTTCATAATTAGAGAATTTAATTCTTTGGAAAAAGTGATAGAAAAAAAGGCTTTGGGAATTATAAATTCATGAAGAACATTTGGAAGTCACAGACCACCTTCAAAATTTCCAAGGGTGTCTGCTCAGAACCTGTGTCATGAATGAGATGCACATTGTGTGTGAGTCCTGCAGCTACAAGGGGTGCAGTCTTCCCAGTTGTACAGTTTGACATCAAGGATCCCTTCTGAAAGGATCACTTAAGTAAAGGCAACTTTTAATTTCACTTAACTCCTAATTAATTGTCTGCATAATACAACATTTTTAGTCAATAATATGTAATTCTGGATTTTAGACATTTTTCATTATTCTAATTCCAGAAACAGTTTTCAACTCTACTTAAGTGTACTTAAAATACAGAAATAGATCCCCTCATGTAAATGTGCTGGAAAAAAATATTCTGGCAGGTTCACAAAATCTGAATAAAGAGAAAATAGCAAATGGGAAGGCAATATGAAAGTAGACATTTGTTTTCAGAAAGCCACAGAGTAGACACAGTAAATATAAGCTTTCAGTTTCAGCTGCAGATTACCACTCAGCAACCTGCTGGAACTCAGCACAGAAGCTGGGGAATTGCTGTTGAGAAAATGCCCTCAGTGTGAAAGCCACACGCACGTGCCGGGTGTGCCCTATTCCTCTATCTTATGTGACATCCACAGCTGTTTTTAAAAGAGATCAAATGTGGCATTGTTTTTTCTAAAGATTTATGAATATCAATTCTTCCTTTTTTTGGTGAAAGTCAGTAAAGAAAACATTCATAATTTCTTGAACCAGGTTTAACAATATAATTTTTTAAGCTCATTAGTCTTTCAGATGCAAACCTTCTTTTCTATCATTCTGAAAACAGTGTATCATTAAATTTATACTTCAATTTTTTGGCAGTGTTATACTGTCTTCTGTAAAATAACAAGAAATCAACACTCTGGTTTTAGTAACTCTTGACTGAAGGTAGGGAAAGACAGTGGGTTGGAGTGTTTGGAAAAAGGAACAACTGGATTCAAGAAAAGGGAAGACTTGAATACATGTTTCATTTCTTAGTTGTAACACTGACTTTTTAAATATCAGAAAACATAATCAAATGATTGAACACTGTTGAACCTTGGAGACTCAGGGCCCAATGATATGAACATTCTCTAAGAATCAGCTCCAAAGGCCCAGCTGGTTCACTCTGATTAAGGGGGGGGTGACTGTATTTACAAGTACCTGTTTGAAGAAACAGGCTAAATTTTAAAAAGATCAATTTATTTTCCAAGTAATAGCCTACAAATCCAGCTTATTTTAATTTAGGGGAGAATGAGGCTGTATTTTTATTTTTAATCTAATAAAAGCTAGATTGTTGTTACACTTAAGAGAAATCCCTGCCCCCGCCCCATAGACACCAAAACAGTGTTAAGCCAATCCACATTTGGGGTACGGAAGTTAGTGGTAACAGATGCAGAAAATTATGTACTTTGTCCAATTAAAATTAAGTATGGTACGTTTACAGGAGGTAAAAAACAGATATCGATATTGTGGCATTTCATTAAACTGAAATTTGATTAACTAAGCTGCGTGCTGTGTATTGATAGCACTCACTGCATATCAGGTATTATGCTAAAAGTTTTTTGTGTATTTCTTCATGAATTGCCACAACAACCCAGTTTTGCAGGACACAGTTTAAGTAATTTGTCCAAATCACACAGCTAATAAACAATGCACCTAAGATCATAAACTATGTCTTTCGTTCTCAGAGCCCAGCCCTCATTAATGCTTAATGAATAAATTAAAAAAAAATGGCCCCAAATCCAGTCTCTTCACTCTACATCATAATGCGGGGTTTTTTGTTTGTTTAAAGAGAGGGACAGTGAGAGAGAGAGAGAGAAAGAATCAATTTTATTTAGCTTATCGTGGTTTTTGTTGCTCTGACAGTTCGTTGTGTACGTGATGCTAGGGTTAAAACTGCGTCCTCGTTCCAGCCCCCATAATGTGTTCCAGGCTCATAAAGCATTCTTAAGGTAAAATGTCTTCTTAAGATTGAAGTGTTGTCTTGGGAGCTGACAAAATTAGTCTTAAGGAAAATTTAGTTTCTTAAATTTATTAATTTTCTTTTAAAGAGAGAGGGACAGTGACAGAGAGAGAGAGAGAGAGAAAATCTATTTCATTTAGTCTTTTATGTGGCTTTCATTGCTCTGACACTTTGTGTACATGGTGCTGGGGCTCAAACCCATGTCCTCACACATGCCAGGCGAGCACTCCAACTGCTGAGCCACCACTCCAGCCCCCAAGGAAAGCTTAGTTTAACAAGCATTAAATAAACTGCAACCTAAAACCCATCAAATCCAACCATGCCCTCTTTGCTCTATCACCCTTGATTATCCACAACACACAGACTCTCAGACAACCATCTTTTTGCCAATTTCATCTACCCACTCATGAAGCTTCCCAGTCAGTCTCTTAAGGTTCTCAAGGACTCAGAGCATTTATTGCAGTGCTTTTTCACAGCCCCTGGGAATAGTAACTGCTCAAAAATACTTGCAGAGGACATTGATCAAGCCAACGAATACATGAGAAAGTGCTCTAAATCATTAGTAATCAGAGAAATGCAAATGAAAACTACATTAAGATATCACCTCACACCAGTCAGATTGGCAAAAATGAAGAAAATAAACAATAATAGATGCTGGAGGGGCTGTGGAGAGATAGGCACACTAACACACTGTTGGTGGAGCTGCAGACTGGTACAGCCCCTCTGGAAAGCAGTGTGGAGAACCCTCAAAAAACTAGAGATGAGCCCACCATTCAACCCTGCTATTCCACTCCTGGGTGTTTTTCCAGGGGACTTAGAATCAGCACATTACAGAGACACAGCAATATCTACGTTCACAGCAGCTCAATTTACAATAGCTAAATTATGGAAACAACCCAGATGTCCCTCAATGGATGAATGGATCCAAACACTGTGGTACATATATACCATGGAATTTTATATAGCAATTAGAAACAATGATATTGCAGCCTTTGAAGGTAAATGGATGGCTATGGAAGAAATTATGCTGAATGAAATCAGCATAACCCAGAGAACCAAGTGTCATATGTCTTCACTCATCTGTGGAGGCTGGAGCTAGACCCTGGCCATTGAGAAAGGAGGTCTAGTATCATGTTTTAAATCCAGATAAGGTGTAATGTCATACAACCTAATACATTTTTAGAGATGTTTTGGGAAGGGGGAGGAGGGATAATGGTGGGTATTTGGTGGGGGCTCTTAGGGGTAAATCTAATTTTCAGAATTTATATGTATATTATATTATTTCATTAGAAGCTTGTGTGATTGTTCAACAAGTAAATTTCTGAATAAAAAAAAAATACTTGCTCAGTTGAACTGCTGACCAAGGGTTCCTCTTGTCCACCATTACCCTCTCTTCCAACACTTTCTCCCCATCCTCAAATTCTTTCATAAAACTTTCTGACATTTCTCTGCCTTGGCTGAGAAATGATTAGTGAAGGTACCCTCGTGGCTCCCACACTGGTATCCAGACCACTACCTGGTGCTCCCATGCAAACTCTCTGTTCCTGAGATTCATCATTTAGGTACCCCCTCTTGCTGGTGTCTGGTTCAGTTTTCTTTCCACTTCAATTTTGCCGTCCTTACTGAAGACTTTAATGTCTAAGTTGACAACCCTTTTGAAAGCCCATTTTCAATTTTTTTTGTCTTCTGTAATTTCAGTAAAACTTCATCCCACCTCCACTTCAGTGTTCATTTTTATTCGTTAACTATTGTCACACTTGTCATTACTCCATCACACTCCATCTGAAGAGTCTCACACCTCACTACATAGACACCTGGCTAAACTCCTGTCCTACCAGAACTCACATTTCCTTATTTTATTTTTTTTTTAATTTTTTAATCCTTGTGGGGTTTGGGATGAAGATGCAGGGCTTCATACATGCTAGTAAGCATTCTGTGACAGAGCTACACCCTCAGCCCTCCATTTGTATTTTTACCTCATCCAGAAATACATTTTTCTCACCTCATTAATAATGAGCCTCGGGAATGGAGCGGTGGCTCAGCGGTTTCGGCGCTTGCCTGGCAAGAACCTGGGTTCAAACCCTAGCACCATGTACACAACTGAGTATTGGAGCAACTAAAGCCATGTGAAAAACTAAATAAAGTTGTTTCTCTCTTTTTCTGTCTCGCTCACTGTCCCTCTCTCTTTAAAACAAAAAAATGAGCCTCACAGTTTAGCAGAAGGAAGGATACATGTGAACAAACTATAGTGCTAATAGTGTGCAACAGGAACATAAGTATATGTTCCATACATTGATGGAATTGGAAATAAAAACTGTTGGGGGTAGGGAATGTGGTTTGGAAATAAGCTGTAGTAAGACCAGGCAAGAGAAGCCTGTGGAGTGTTCCAAACAGGAAGAGGCACATATGCCAGGCAGAAGTAATGGCACATGCACTGCAGACCTGGAGCATAGCTGCCACATGCCACCATCTCCATTCACTCACTGCAGCCTATCCTGACAAAATGCCAAAGAGATAAAATAACTACTTAATTTTCTAAAAAAAAAAAAAAAAAAAAAAAAAATCAGTTCTTTTAGGTTCATTTGCAATTTTCCTTATAAAATACTTTCATGAGACCTCTCTGATATTTCATGTAATCACACCAAGGTCATGTCACCTAAGCCATGGCTGTCCACACTAAGTAACAGAGTAAGAGTGTTGAAAAATTATTATAGCAATTTGCTATGCACAGCAATTTTATATCTTAACAACAGTACTGATCTGCAACAGTTTGGGGCGGGGGGGACCTGGTCCTTTATACAGAAAGTCTGTAAAGCAGTAACTTAGAACTCAATAGTATTAACAGAATAGTTGACCTAAGTCCAAATTTCCATGCTATCTACTCATGTCTGTTTTAAAATCTCCCTGAGAACCCAACTTTCTCATCCAGCTACAGAGGCAGTAGAACAATGAAGGCACAGTGGGTTACATATGTCCCAGGCCATCTTCTAAGCCCCCTAGAATCTACTGGCACAGATATTAGTGAGAAGGATCTCAGGTTGCTGTAATAACAGAAAGATACTCCCCCATTCCCACACCTGAACTGGTGATCCTGTTCTTTTACTATTATCTTCCTCTCTCCCTGCCTGATGGCTCAAAGAAAACACAGGGAGAAATGCCAATAAGTTCAAGAGATAGTCCAATTCCTTATTAGCCTTGAAAAAGTTTATCAGCATTTCTGGCTCTAACAAAAATGAACCAGAGACTCAACACTTCCATAGATTCCACTGGGTTCCAAATCTCACACTAAGACATGGAAGAACATAATATGCGTAAGAAGTATCAGCTGGGTGCAGTGGAACATGCCTATCGTTCCAGAGTCTCAGGAGGCTGAGATAGGAGGATCATAAGGTCAAGACCAACCTCAGCAACTTAGCAAGACTGCAATCAACTTAGCAAGATCCTGTTTCAAAATAAAAGATAAATAAAAAGGGCTGTGGATGTGGTGGTAAGTTCAACCCCCAATACCAAAAAAAGAAGGAAGAGGAAAGAGAAGGAGGGAGGAGGAGGGAGGAGGAGGGAAGAGAGAATAGGGAGGAGGAGGAGAAGAAGTAGAAGAAAGATCAATCAGGGCTACTAGGGTATAGAGGACAGACAAGTGGCTGGAGATGAGATGGGAGCAGCACCTGCCCCATTCAATCATTTTTATGTGTAATGATCCACAGGAAAGAATTTGTTTTAATATAAGTCTGGACAAAGAATTAATAGGTGCATGAGATGTCTGGGAGCCCTTAACTGACTTCCACCCAACCTAAGGAAGAAACCTGGACCAGGGGACAAGAACTGTCCCCTGGCATCGCAGACAACCTCTCTAGGTCCCACCTTCTACTGTCTCTTCTCAACTCCCTTTTCCAAAACTGCAGCTCTGGTTGCATCTGTTGCCTCAGGGGAAATGACTCTTGATTTCACCTTGCCCTGGGTGTCATCTTTCCTTCTAAATCTTCATGCGAAACTCTGCAGTACAAAAGCTGCTTCTAAACCCCAGGACATCCAGCCCAGGCTCCTGGAGAGACCCCACCTACCTGGGAGACAGATTTTGACAACAGGCTGATAAGAGTAAAAGCAAACTAGGAAGGACATTGTTACACATTTCTTACAGGTTTTCTACTGCTTAACTTAACTGCTACAATAATCATGTGAGTTTTATTATCTTCATTCTATACTTGGAGAAACTAAGTCTAGAAAGGTCACTAAACACACTCGTTATGTTTATTTTATGTATTAATTTTTATTATTTATTTATTTTGAGACAGGGTCTCAATAAGTCACTGAGGCTGGCTTTGAACTAGCAATCCTCCTGCCTCAGCCTCCCAAGCCACTAGGATTACACCACCAAACCCAGCAAAGCACACATATTTTTAATAAGTGGATATGTTAAGAAGCAGAGCTCAGCCTACCTGAATGCAGAGCCTACGTAGCTTCCCCTGGCCAGGTGACACTAACACTTTGAAATGATGATAAATTAAATGCAGAAATAATTCTGGACCTTAAATCCGGCTGTCAATGGCCGTGGGCATCTACTCACTACATGCTAGAGGTACTTTTTTTTTTTTTAAGAGAGCAGGACAGTGAGAGAGAGAGAGAGAGAAAGACAGAGAGAATCGATTTTTATTGAGTTTTTCACCACGGCTTTCGTTACTCCAACACTTAGTTGTGTACGTGGGTGCTGGGGTTTGAACTTGTGTACTTGTGCATGCCAGGCAAGCACTGTAACCGCTGAGCCTCTGCTCCAGCCACCACTCCAGCCCCCATGCTAGAGGTACTTGATGGCAGGAGCAAAAAGGCTAGCAGCATGATACTTAATAAAAATAGTTACATATTAGTGATAAAGTATGAACACTCCCGTTCCTTATTGTCCCATGTTATAGCTTAAAGACTAGCTCAAGTGGCACCCTTTCTGTGAACCACACCCTGAAGAACTAAGCTCTTCCTTTCACTTGGTGGACACATGACATCTACCACAATATGAGTCATGGCCAGCCTCCCTGCGGACTGTGAATTTCTTAAGGGCTGAAATCTTTTTCTTGGTGCATTTCTAGCACTACACCTGGCACAAAGAGTAAGTTTTCAGTAAATATTTGATGAATCAACTAGTTATATTAATTGGTAAAAGTGATATTCCCCCAGCATGCACTGTCAAGTAGTAGTGATTATCAAGCTTGAAATATTATACAAAATGAAGCTGATTTCAAAAAAATAAAATGTAAACAAAACTATAAACACACCAACAAATTGGTTTGATGATATGAGAATGACCAATGGGGGAAAGATGATAATTTCAGGGTTAAAAATCTCTTATCCTCAAGAAATTTTAAAGTAGAAACAATGAACAACAAGGCTACAAAATATTTCCAAAACAAAACAAAATGAAGCATATGTTCCCTGAATCAGATTCAGGACAAACTTCTCCTATTTGACTACTTTCTCAGAGACTAATCATTTTCTATTTGGAATGATTTTACAGAGATTCTTCGCATGTCAGACAGACAGTGGGTGTGTGAGATTTAAAGATTTAATTTCACCTCTGAATCTTTTTAAATGCTAGTTTAGACAAAATTACAATTATGTTAAAAAATAAACTCAAAAATTCAATGTTCTTGGTAAGTCTTTGATGAGTGGATTAATTATCTCTGCAGTTCATAATCTGGAATTCCATTTTCATTTCTTTTATAAGAAATAATTACTTTCTTTAAGAGCAAGTAATGTTCAACAGTAAACCATAAAGGCTATACT
Organism: Aplodontia rufa; assembly: GCA_004027875.1. Lineage (NCBI taxonomy): Eukaryota > Metazoa > Chordata > Mammalia > Rodentia > Aplodontiidae > Aplodontia > Aplodontia rufa. The sequence continues at coordinate 63,380 of PVKS010004844.1, read as the reverse complement.
AAATGTCATGGAAAGATTCATGGATGCCAAAAGGGCATACTGGGTAGACAGTGACTGGGCCCATGCCAAGCAATATAGGAACTGTTTTACTCTTAAGGATAAAAACTCTGAAACAGCAAATTTCAAAAATTTCAGGAAGTCAAGCTATAAAAGAGAAGAAAAACTGAGTTATGAAAATTAAATGCAATGTAAATCCATGAATGGGCTTCAATAAAAAGAGGGGAAAAGAACATATTAGGATAACTAGGGAAATCTGACTCTAGACTGATATTAGACAACAGTATTGTAGCAAGGTTTAGTTCCATGAGAGTTATGTGATATTCCATTGTTCTCTGGAGTTATACATTTAAGCATTTAGTATTCCTAAACGATCCAATAAAAAATAAAACATGTGTATAAAGAAGGAGGGAAGGGAGTGTGCAAATGTGGCAAAATATTAACAAACGTGGAACCTAGCTAATGGTGCTTACGGAGCTCTTCTTTTATTTTTTAAGAAGAGAGAACCAACTTTATTTATTTTTCCTCTGGCCTCTGTTTCTCTGACACTTAGTTGTGCATGTGGGGGTGCTGGGGTTTGAACCTGGGTCCTTGCGCAAGCAAAGCAAGCGCTCCAACCACTGAACCACTGCTCCAGCCCCATCAGTTTTCTTTTTCTTTTCTTTTCTCTTCTTATTTTTTTAAGAGAGAGAGAGAGAACCAATTTTATTCAGTCTTGGGGCTGGAGCGGTGGCTCAGCGGTTTCAGCGCTTGCCAGGCAAGCACGAGGACCCAGGTTCAAACCCCAACACCACGTACACAACTGAGTGTTGGAGCAGCTAAGTCCATGTGAAAAACTAAATAAAGTTGTTTCTCTCTTTCTCTGTCTCTCTCACTGTCCCTCTCTCTTTAAAAAAAAAAAAAAAATTTATTCAGTCTTTCATGTGGCCCTAGTGGGTTGGGGATTTAGCTCAGTGGCAGAGCGCTTGCCTAGCATGCGCAAGGCCCCGAGTTCAGTCCTCAGCCCCGAAAAAAAACAAAAAAAAAATTCATGTGGCCCTAGTTGCTCCAACATTTCATTGTGTACGTGGTGCATGGTGCTGGGGTTCAAACCCACATCCTCTCGCATGCCAGGCAAGCACACAACAACCAAGCCAGCCACAGCTCCAGCTCTTCTTTAAAGCTTTCTACACACGCATGACTTTTACCAAAATGAAATCTTGTTATTAAAAAAAACTTCAGAGCAACCTGACCCCATGACTCAAAGCATTGTCTCAGGACTGGCCAGGGCTTTCTTTCTCTTTTCCCGCAGTTCAGAGACAGGACCATAGAGGAAAGCCATTATAATCTTTTTAAAACCTGGTAGCAGACAAACAATAAAAAAGAGATGCCCTTATTAAAGATTAATATCAAATCATGTTATGACTCTCAAAGCCTTTTTTTCTGCCAGACAAAGATATAAAACTGGGGGCTTTATTGTTTTGTTCTAAACCACTTTCAGAAGAGGGCTGAGCACTAATATTTTTGAGGGACTAAACACTCTGCAAGTGATTTTACTGAAACCATTTAACTCAGCTCTCACAACAAGCTTGAATACAGTTGTTAAGATCCCAAAATGGGGGTTGAGGGGAGAAAACTCAATGAGAGGTAACTAACTTTATGTATATATTTCTCTGTATTTTTAAAGAAGTAATTACTACGACTTGAAATAGGTTTAAGAAGAGCAAAAGCAGTATTTCTTGTTCACAATGGGATCATAGGGTACTGTCACAAATAGGGTTATGAGATGCTGTCAGGAAGATACAAAGAGGTATTACAGCTGCACTTCAGAAGACATCCAACAGTTATTCTTCACCTTCTGTAGAACTTCCCCAACCTGACCTACTGGTGGGGCCCTCTTCTTCCACCACTGCTCTTTGCTCACTCCCTCTAATCACTCCACCATGTGCCTTTCATCCCTATACAAAATGGAAAACTAGTTTATGAAACCCTGAAACCTGTAGAAGTTCTGTTTGGAAATATTGAGAGAAACTGATGTTTTTACTTATAAAAATAATAACCGACGGGTGGTCACTGAAAACACATGAAGACAGAAGAGTTTAAGACAAATAGTACTATTTAAACAGCAGAAGTAATGTATTTGGAAAATATCTGTAATCTTTATCTAACTATAAAGATTCTTCTTATCTTCATGAAACATAATAAAAGACAAAGACAAAAAAAAGGGTAATTTATTTAAGTGATTCAGGTTTGAAAATTTTTATTTTAATAGATGTACATCAAAAGCCAAGAGCTCAAAAGATTTAGGAAACTTAGTCAAAACATGAGACATGTAACTCATATATTAAATGTTTTTCATTCACTCAGCAGTAAATGAATACCCAACACCACACTTAATTTATTGTTGTAATTAATATACAGCATATGTTACATGATATGTAATACACAAAATCTAGTATTTACCTTTGAAATTATTATTTTAAAACAGAAGAAGGGGGCTGGAGCAGTGGCTCAGTGGTTATGGTGCTTGCCTGGCATGCACAAGTACACAAGTTCAAACCCCAGCACCACATACACGACGAAGTCTCAGAGCAAAGAAAGCCATGTGAAAAACTCAATAAAATTTGATTCTCTCATCTCTCGTCTCTCTCTCTCTCTCTCTCTCACTGTCCCTCTCTTTTAAAAAAAAAAAAAAAACAGAAGAAGGGGCTGGAGTATTGGCTCAGTGATTCAAGCGCCTGTTGCCTGGCATGCATGAAGATGCGGGTTCCAACCCAGCATCAAGTACACAACAAAGTGTCAGAGCAACGAAGGCCATGTGAAAAACTAAAGAAAACTGATTCTCTCTCTAAAAAAAAAAAAAGATGAATAATAAACAAACTCACATATAGACTTCTGGTTGATTTATCTGACTTTCTTCCCCTAAATTTCAGTTCTTCCATTAAAGTTTTACAGTTTAATTCTGAAAAGTACTTCATAAATAAAATTCTATCAGAAAAAGATACCTTTAGAAATATTCTTAGTTATCACATACTATTTTCTATATCGTAAGCAATCACTTATTTTTTATTTTCCAGAAATGTTACTTTAAAGAAACTGATGGGGCTGGAGAGGTGGCTTGGCAGTGGCGTTTGCCTGGCATGAGCGAGAACATAGGTTCAAACCCCAGCACCCACGTACACAACTAAGTGTCAGACCAAGGAAAGCCATGTGAAAAACTCAATAAAAATTGATTCTCTCTCTCACTCTCACTGTCCCTCTCTCTTTAAAAAAGAAAGGAAGGAAGGAAAGAAGGAAGGAAGAAACTGATGGGGCTGGAGCAGTGGCTCAGCGGTTGGACTGCTTGCTGGCATACACAAGGACCCAGGTTCAAACGCCAGCGCCACATACACAACTAAGTGTCGGAGCAACAAAAACCAGATGAATGAATAATATTGATTCTCTATGGAAATTCAAAAAGCCAATAAACAGATGAGAAAATGTTCTACATTACTAGCAATCAGAGAAATGAAAATCAAAACTGCACTGAGATTCTACCTCACTCTAGTCAGAATGGCAAAAATAAATACAAACAATTAAAACAAATATGCTTTGAAATTACAAAAGCCTAAGAATGATAGCATATCATATCAATATAGAAAATTTTCCTAATTCCTGTCACTATATACCTTATCACTACATACTAAGAATAAATTATACCAAAAACTACTTGCAAATTAAAAATAAAATTCAACCTTAAAGCATCTTTATTATAGCACAGGTGGAAAGAAGGTAATTTTATGAAATAAATTTTAATATTTAAGTTCCAAAGATGATTTGTTTGAATTTTTTTGTTTTTCAAAACAAAAAAAATAATTTTGCTTATATTTACAAGGGAGAGTAATTTTCTCAAACCAAACAGAGCAGCACTTCACTTATCCTCTATCTTCAGAGAAGAAGGTATTCCACTGGGTGAACTTTTAAATAATAGTTTATCCATTCCAATGTCCAAACTCACTTTAAACTATTTGGGACAGAAATTGCTCTTAATTGCATCCCACACTTCCCTACCAGTTCATGTAGAACACTCTAATGAATCTAATTTAAGCACTTGTTCACAGGGCTCTCCCATGACTACAGGAGGTTACTGTGGTATATTTAAGACAGCAATAGCCTCAGGTCATTAGCAAATGTGAACTAATATGTTCCTATCCTAAATGACTACATAATGAGAAGTTCTTACATTTGCATTTTAAGAGTTTCCCTGCCCCTAATTAAAAACTCTCACTCATCTCTGTTGCTAGGTCTCCTTCACCCATCTCCGAAACTCACTCCTCCTAAACTATGGCTGGTAAATCAGATAATCATGTAAGTAATAATTTTACCAAAATCAAGAAGTAACACACTGAGGCAAGAATTTCCATTCAAAAGGCGCATCAGCTTAGGCCACAGCATGACTAAAATTTAACCACTCAGAGAACATTTTCAATTATTTCCTAATTCATGATTATATCACATGGTTGTACTTTCTGGGAAGATGACATATAAGTTTTTAATCTACAGTAATTCTTTTCTTTGTGCCTTCTTGCCCAATACTACTATTATTTTTTAAATGTCACCGTAAGTAAGCAAAAACCAGAGGCAGGCTTACCTGAGGCTCGCCTTGTGAATCGGTTTATTACAGGAGCTGAAAAAAAATAAGGAATAACATGCTTAGATTAAAATCAAATTTTTCCAAACCCCTAAAAAGGCTGAGATTAGTGATCTCATAATGTAAATATAAAATATGAATGCATAAATACAATATAAAAACATGAAATTTGAATGCTTAAATTCACTAATAAGAAATGCAATTAAAATCAACAGTTTGTCTACTAAATTAGTTTCCCCAAAACACTTTAAAGAAAAGGCACTGGTTAGAGAGAACTGAAACCACTTAACTGGGACAGTATAAATCTATATATCACCTGTAGAAAGTCCAGCAATTACATCATGTACCATAAAAGGTTTGTATCCTTGGATAGAGATTTATCCTTAAAAAAGCTACAAGAGAAGGAAAAAGCAAAATGTGAATACTCTGAGCATTATTATTTTTAAGATGAAACAATCCGAAAACAAAGATAAAAGTGTTCATATATCCAGAGATCATTTTTGGTGAAGGATAGTATATCCTTGAACATTTCCGATTTAGTATTTGTGGTTTTGATATTTTTGTGAAATCCAAATGTCCATGACATGCAAATCTGTGCACTGAAAGCTGCGATTCCAGGCTGGTGTATGCATCACTCGGCTGGCAAGCCTACCATCTGCCCACATGCCTGACTCAACTCAGCTCTAAGCTGCTTCTCAGGTTTGCTGACACAGTTATCTCAAGAAGTGGAGGCTTTTTTTTTTTTGCAATTTTCTTTCTTGAGAGAAGTAGGTAAATTTAGGGTTCATATTATATAAGATAAGGTATCATGTATTATACTATATATTTTGGCTATAAAAATGTCATGAATCTACTATAATACTTTTTTAACACTTCTAAAAAAGTAATTATGAAAGTTGTTCACACTACAGAATCAGGTCAAGGCAAAAGACAATTTTTATCAGCACTGTGGTCACACTGCATGATGAATATATACATATGTTAAGTACCAGAAGAAAAACTGTGTATTAGATTTTTACACTATACCTTGTAACCAGGCTATTAAACATCAGCATTTTCATATTACTGATGAAGAAGTTTTACAGTAAGGCTTAGAGAAATTGGTTAATTTGCTTTAGATCAAACAGCCACCCTGTAGCAAAGTTGGAGACTTTGAACCTAGGAGTATCTAGTATGAAAACACTGCACAGGAAAGAACAGAAAGTGAAAACAATGATTCCCGAAATCACATCTTCCATGCTGATCTTTACTGTCATTAAAGATTAACTCTATTAAATAATTCACAAATCCAATTATTAAAATAACATCTACTTTGCAGCAAAATATATCCTACAAACTGCTCAAAAGATACAATTCTTACTATTCATATATACCAAAATAATTTAGCCATGTACTTTCACAGTCAAAACTTACACAGGGGCTGGAGCAGTGGCTCAGCGGTTTCGGCACTTGCCTCATACACACAGGGCCGGGGTTCAAACCCTCGCCCACATACACAACAACACAACAAAGTGTCGGAGCAACAGAGCAACGAAAGCCAAATGAAAAACTAAATAAAATTGAGTCTCTCTTTCTCTCTCTCTCTGTCCCTCTCTCTCTTAAAAAAAAATTACTTATACAAAAAAAAAAAATTCACCAGGTAAACTGCAAATAGTTTAAAACACACACAAAAGTCCACCAGTTTTCTTGGATATTTTTAATCCCCCTTTTCATAACTCCTCTGGATCCCAGTCTCAAGAGAGCCTCCCCAACAAAATACAAGGTCCGTGACTAGAGACAACATACAAAGACATTCAACCACAGAGATGAAGGAAAATGAAGGTTAAAAACCTTTCTCAGCATTGGGGCAAAAATAAGAATAGACATTCTCTGTTCTCCTGTCCAGGTGAAACCACAGGGCTAGGAGCTTCAGGCTAGCCATGTTCGGAAGTCTCTGTTCTTTCTCCCAAGTCCTTAGGTTTATGCATCTGTCTGAGGTGGTTAAAGCAAAGGACTCCTCACACAAATGGCCCTGCCATCTAGAACATAAGAGTATGTTTTCTTCCTTTCTTTGTTTTTTGTTTGCTTGTTTTTGCTTTTGTGGGGGTGTTTTTGTTTTTGTTTTTGTTTTTTGCAGTGCTGGGTATGGAATCCAGGGCTTCATGCATGCTAGGCAAGTGGTTTAGTACTCAGCTCTCTAGAATGTGCTCTCTAAATTTATAGGGATAATTTCGATGGTCACAATAACTCAGAGGACACTTGTGACATTTGGCAAGCAAACTCCAGAACAGTCCTACACTAGAAAAAACTTCCCTACATTCCCAACATTGTCCTGTATGACTTTCAGATATCCCACAGGGCATTCCTGTAGGCCAAAGAAAGTCCATTTATAATCATCTGAGCCTAGATCCTAACAAAATTGATATATATAATATATATATATTATATATAATATAGTAATTATATATAATATAGTAATCAAGTATATGTATACTTGATACTTTATGCTGTTTTAATATCTATCAAATTTTATCCAACACAAATAACATAATCAAAGGAATTATATTTTGTCTTTTTTTGTACTATGATTGGAATTACACTACTAGGGGTTCCTGTTTCAGAAAATGTGGCCACTGCTGCAACGTCACTTGTGGCATTTGGATCACCAGGACAGTGTGTTGGATCAGACTCCATTTGCAAACTAGTGAGTCTAGGGACAGGTGGGAGAATCTAGTGACGTCTTCTTATTCATGTACTGAAGTATGTTATCTACTGAAATACATTTTACTTACTATAAATACATTTCTACTTGATATTTTTCCTAGATACTACACCAGTTTCTAAGTTGTGGGCAAATAGGTCACATGACCCCAATCTTCATTTCACAACAGTAAATGGGGTCTGAGATTGGACAGTTTTAAGGAGACTGGTGCACCAGGCAAGTGATATGCAGTAGTCAAGACAAACCCAGGGTTTGGACAACAATTACAAAAATTCCAACCCATATCCCTCCACGAAGGGATAAACTTCTTGTAAGTTATAAACTTCTGGTAAGTCAGGTTACCTACACAAGTTTTCAAGGGTTTTAGTCTAGCTAGTTAAATAGGGAAGAAGGGTGAGATTCAGGTGGAGGCCTTGCTGGAAATAATGACGTGTGCATCTGGCCTCCAAAGTCTTGTTTCTCTCTCACGAACCTAAATTAGGGAAGGTAAGTGAAGAAGAAGGCAAGGTCAGCACTGGCCACTTTCGAACCTTCCACATCACCGGTAGTGGTGAGGGTAGGTCAGGACAGCAAGAGTCACAGGCTCCACGACTCGCCCCAGGGCCTCCCAAGAAACTGTGGATAAAGCATGTAATAAATTCTCAACTTATGAAATATGGATGCTAAAACCTGCCTCTCTTCTTTCAGAGGGTTTTTATAGAGTAAAGGAAACACATCTTTAAAAGTGCCTGTCAAGGAGGTGACGCGGTGGCCTGGAGGTTACAATGCTTCCCAGCATTTGCAAGTACACGAGTTCAAACCCCAGCACCCACGTACACAACTAAGTGTCAGAGCAACGAAAGCCATGTGAAAAACTCAACAAAAACTGATTGTCTCTGTCTCTCTCTCTCTCTCTCTCTCAATATCCTCTTCTCTTAAAAACAAACAAACAAACAAACAAAGGGGCTGGAGCGGTGGCTCAGTGGTTACAGCACTTGCCTGGCATGTGCGAATACACAGGTTCAAACCCCAGCATCACGTACACAGTGAAGTGTCAGAGCAACGAAAACCACGGGAAAAACTAAAGAAAAAATATTTCTCTCTCTCTCTCTGTCCCTCTCTTTAAAAGAAAGAAAGAAAGAGTATCTGCCAACTACAAACTTCAATTCAAATGTAAAGGACTGATGCTTATTTACTGTGAACTAATATATTACATTTTTTAATCAAATTTTATTGAGTTTTTCACATGGCCTTTGTTGCTCTGACACTTGGTTGTGTACGCAGGTGCTTCGGTTTGAACCCGTGTACTTGTGCGTGCTGGACAAGCACCATAACCACTGAGCCACCGCTCCAGCCCAATATATTACATTTTTAAGCATATACATGTAACAGAAAACAGCAATACAAACTCTCAGAAAAAAAAAAGTTTACAAATAAAGCTTTTTATTTATTTATTTATTTAACTACCAGAGATTGGAAGGGAGCTTAACCTCTGAGCCACATCCCCTACCTGTTCTCATTTTCTCTTTTGAGATGTTGCTTAGGGCCTCACTAAGTTGCTGAGCCTGGCTTTGAACTTGGAATCCTCCTGCCTCAGCCTCCTGAGCGTCTGGGATTACAGCTGTGCACCAGGACGCCCAGTACAAATAGAGAAGTTTTAAGATGTGACAAGTCAAGTTTTCTCATGAATCTTGGTTTCCACCTTTAGATTTTCTCACTCACGGATATTCTATGAGTATGCACGTGTGTGTGTATGTCATGCAAACATACACACATACTCACAGAAGACACACACACATACACATTTGGGGGCAAAGAAAGAGAATATTAGAGACCAGTATATAAAGAAAGGAAAAAAATAAGGAACACTATCTGGAGAAACAAATATGATTTAAGGATGTACTGAACTCCTTACATTATCAAAAGCTATAACCTAAGATCTTAGGGAATCCACGAAGAAAAATACGGAAATATTTATGTGGGTTTGACTTTCTCCCAAATGCCATTTCAGTGGAATACTGAGAGTCCTGTGTGTTAGTTAACAGGAGATTTTCACACTGTATGAGCAGAGACCCCTTCAGTTGCCAAAGTATATTCCACGAGATTGGTTTTAGTTGCTGCACTCCCGAGAGACCAGAAGTGTAATTGATTCAACTGATTCAAGTCCTCCTTAACCCTGGAGTATCCTTGGAAAAAAACTGCTCCTTTACTTCAGGTAAACTGAAGGAGCCTCTCCACATCTAGTAGTGAAAACAGGCTTCCACACCTGTTTGCCTCTGAGTGCCCACAGTGCCAACAGGAACTGCTTATCTTTCATGTCTTTATGTCCAAAGAGGTACTGAGTTAATAACCACAGAATGAATCAATAAACTTTGAAAAGGACACAGAGAAAGTCTCCTCGTCCCCACGTATTTTCTGGCCACACCTGAGTGTTCATGCCAGCACTGGAATTGTAATGAAGCCTGTGTTTAGGAAGGGCTTAACCAAGCCTGATCCTATTTCTAAAGTGACACCATCAAGGGCTCCCACCCACAAGTGGCTACCTAACACCCTAACACACACACACACACCACAGTGAAAAAGAAGTTCGCAAGACTAAGAAAACTAAGCTAACTCATAAAAATAAAAGCAGACAACTGAAAGCACGAAGCAGTAAGTCTGGTCTTTAGAGGAAGCCGAGGTGAAAGCAGAGCACGCAGATAATCTGCATCTCTGAGCACACAGGGAGAGCATCCAGAAGATGAAGAAATAAGAGCTGGAGCGGTGATCTGTGGCCATGAAAACACACATTTACAATTAAAAACAAAAAAAATTTCACTGAAAGAATCATTCAGGGGAGGAGTACTTATCATACCATACATCAAGTTCTACAAAATGCCAATTTTAATATAGGACCCAGAAGAGAGGCAAGGGATCAAGGGATGGGAGGAGGGAGGTAGAGAGGTGCGGGGGTGAGGTGTGCTGACCAAATTGTATTGCTACATTGTGAGCATCTATGAATATGTGACAACAAATCCGTCATTATGTACAACTATAAGGCACTAATAAAAAAGTGCCAAATCTAATCATCACTAAAAAAATACACATTTTTGTTCTATTTATAAACCAAACTCCCCAAAATATAACCAATATTTTAAAATGTTAGAGTAATAATGTGTAATTATTAAGCTAGGAGGGAAACACAATTACTTTTGCTTGTGCATAAATGTGGTTCTTCATTTTTTTAATTCACAAGGATTTTACCCAAGATGTTCTCTTAGAAACAGAAAGAAATATACAGTTTCAGCTAAAAAGCCCCGAAGTAACTAAAAACACACACACAGAATGAAGCAGTAACAGTGCCAAGAGAAAGGTTCCCAAATACTTTTTGGATTTTAAATACAGGAGACAGGAAAAGGACATTGTCAAAACTACATAAACTCAATATCTACTTCTCCAAATGAGAAACTGTCTCTTCCAAAGCTCTATGGTCAGATACAACACATGAAAGACAGATTTATGGAGACCAATGTTCTAAAAGTAAATAATCCAGACTACACTATCAGGAAAGCCAGCAATGACAAACAATTCAAACTGCGCCCATCATAAAGTCACAACAAAAGTTTACAGAAGAGTCTAACCTAGAATAATATAAAGGCTTTGAAATGAAAATCAACTGAGAAAACAATTAGGGGATGTGATAAAAGTTGGTCTACTCATAAAAGCAGTCACAGAAAATAGCCTTATTCAAAACCTTCCCTGTATCTTCCCAGAATGAAAGCGTTCCTGCCATTCTAGTCTCAGTTCAAATACTCCCTCCTCAGGAAGCCCTGTCCTGAACACCCTGCATAACAAGCAGCCCTCCGGTTCCTTTCAATCATACCATCCTGCTTCATTCTTTCCAGGGCAGTCAGTCATCTAAAGACATCTAGTGCTTTACATATATTGTCTATTTCCTCCCATGCTAGACTCTAAGCTCCACAAAGGTGGGGTTCTTTTCTTGTCGGTGTGCTTCACTATACTAATATAACAGGGGATACTCCCTGACACCTAGAGATTATTTGGACAAATTTAAGTGACATTTACACAAGTATTAAGTTTGTAAAACTCATACATTAAAATGCATGCCTGTAATCCCAGCAGCTGGTGGGGCTGAGGCAGGAGAATGGCAAGTTCAAAGCCAGCCTTAGCAACTTAGCAAGACCCTGTCTCAAAATAAAAAATAAAATGGACTGCAAGTGTGTCTCAGTGGTGAGGTGCCACCAACCACTGGCATAAAAAATAAAAATAAAAATAAAATACAGTATTGGATGAAAGCATACAATTAATTTTAAAATACTAAATATCGACTAGCCTTTGGTTGTTTTTTTTTTTCCAAATAGCAAAAGGCAATCTCACATCATATCACTGCTACCAATTCCTCACTTTTTCCTGCTGTACATGTATATGTATATGCCCTTTGCCTGGCAACTTTGCAGTACCTCTTACATGGGTGGAGTATATCTCACTCCCCACTGTTACTGTGCTGGGCAGACAAGAAGCACACAGTGGTTTTAAATGTGTTTGTATAATTCTGGCCTGGTTGCTTGTGCTTCTAACAACATCAGGAAATGAAAGGCACCAGTTGTCACTTATCCCAGGAGGAGGCTACATGAGGAGTAAAACAGAACTCAGTCTACATCCTGGAGCCACGTCCAACTGAGATCACCCAACCACAGGCTCATGAGAAAGTAAAGTCTGCTTCATAATAAAAATGAACTAATACTAAAAGAAAAAAATCAACCTAAATTATGCTCAATAATTACCTAACCTGGATTTTAGTCTCATAATAATGGTAACAACAACAACAATAACGAAAGGTTTCACAAGATAACCAGAGTAGAAAGCAATAGCATTTCTCAAAGTGTAGAAAAGAGAATTTCAATAGCACTCATGTTTCCCATTGGATTTTTTTCTTTGAATGAAACTGACATATAATGAAATCCACAATTCAGTGAATTTTGATACCCAGGTATGCAACACTCCAATGAAGATATAAAATATATCCAACACCTTGGAAAGTTTTTATAAGCCTCCTACAGTCAACTCCCCTTATTCCACAGGCAATTATTATAAGAATTTCTACCATAATAGCTTACTTTTGCCTATCTTTTAGCTTCAGGTAAATATGAGGTTTTTTCTTACTATTGGGAGCATGAATCACTTGTTCATTTTTATTACTATAATGAGTAATATCCCTTTGTATGAATATACCACAAAATTTAAGTGTATCCTAAAATTTCTAAATAATAACAGCTAAGGGAATAATTTGGCTGGAGGGAGTGCTACTTATCATACCATACATCAAGACCATTATAAAGTCACATTGAGAGAAACTGGTAAAAAGATAAACCAGTAGCAGGGAATAAAAATCTTTAAGTACATTCACACATCTAGAGAAATTTGACATTTATAAGCCAATGAAGGACTGAAGATGTAGCTCAGTGGTAAGAGTGTTCACCTCAGTACCACAAAGAAAAAAAGAAGTGGGACACAGTGGCCTATTGTCCCAGCTACTCAGAAGGATGAGACAGGAGGATGACTTGAGTGCAGGAGTTTGAGACTAACCTGGGCAAAGTAGTGAGAGGTTCTCAAAATAAAAGCAGCAGAAATAACAACAATGGGGGTGGGGGAATGAGTCAATACATAATGTATTGTTTTTTAAAAAAAAGAAATGAGATTCCCTTTTGCATACAATAAATATACAAAAACCAACCACAAATGAATTAAAGCTTTAAGTGAAACTGAAGACTTTTGAACGCTTACAAAAAGTGCAGAGATTATCTTTGCAATATGGGATAGGCAGAGATTCCTCAAACAAAGCACAAAAAGGAAAGGTAAAAAGGAAAGGACCCATGTTAGGCTCCATTAAGAAATTCTCTTCAACCAAAGTCCGAGGAATGAAGGTCACATGGAAAACTAAATATAAATTGCTCCTCTCTTTCTCTCTCTCTCACTGTCCCCTCTTTTTTTGTTTAAAGAGAGAGGGACAGTGAAGAGAGAGAGAAAGAATCAATTTTATTCAGTTTTTCATATGCCTTTGTTGTTCTGAGACCTTGCTGCGTACATGGTGCTGGGGTTCAAACCCACGTACACATCATGCCAGGCAAGCGTCGTAACCACTGAGCCACTGCGCCAGCCCCCACTCTTTCTTAAAAAAAAAATATTTGCTTGTGTGGATTATATCCATTAATATTTATTATATTAGAATTTAAAAACTGATGTTTTAAAAATATTTGATTTAAAGCTGAAAATAAAAATTTCCTGTTATTCTAAATAATATATTTCAGTAGAAAATAATTACATTTTCCAAATGAAACAAAAGTTAGGTGTATTTAGAATGACTTTCACATTTTTCTAAATCTGCTATGACAGAAGACAGGTTCTCATATCTACACCTGCATTCAATCTATTGTAATACCATACATCATGTACCCTCTGGAAAATTCCACTGCACATTTTTGAAAGCACGACAGAAAAAGAATAAAAAGAAAAATTTAGTATTATTATACTTTTTATCCTATGGAATCCCTTAAAAGGTCTAGAAGTGGGAGACAAATAGTCCTCCAGGAGTTTCTATACCACACTTTGAAAACAATCTTCAAAAACTGTAGTACATTTGCATTAACACACCACACATTCTCTCCTTCTCTCTCTCTCTCTCTCTCTCTCACACACACACACACACACACACACACACACACAGGATGTTCACTACAGCACTATAACAAGAAGAATTGGGAACTAAAATATTTACCAAAAAATGGGTAAAGTGTTTATTTATATGAGTATACTACATAGCAGTTTAAAATAAACTAGAGTTGCATGAATCAATTTAACATCTTAACCACTTTTCTCAAAAACAAATTAAAATATAATAATATACATAAAAGAAAAAAATTTTTTCATACCAGGGATTGAACCCAAGGGTGCTTAACCACTTAGCTACATCCCCTCTTTTTCATTTTTTTAATTTTGAGACAAAGTCTTACCAAGTTGCTTAGGATCTTGCTAAGTTGCTGAGGCTGGCTGTGAACTGGGGATCCTCCTGCCTCAGCCTCCCAAGCCACTGGGATTACTGGCATCTGCCACCACACCCAGCAGAAGAAATTTTCATAAAGGCACAACTTATACAAACTTACATTATATTAAAAACAGCACTATTTCTGGGCTGGTGCAGTGGCTCAGCAGTTATGGTGCTTGCCCAGCATGCGCAAGTACACGAGTTCAAACCTTAGCACCACATAAAAAGCAAAGTCTTGGAGCAACGAAGATCACGTGAAAAACTAAATAAAAATTGTTTTTCTCTTTCTCTGTCTTTCTCACTGTCCCTCTCTTTAAAAAAAAAATAGCACTATTTCTAACACAATGAACAAATTCCTAAGAGGCACTAGCACAAAACAATACATAGGAAATAAAAATAACAAAAACTGTACATATGGTATATTCTTAGAGGAAAAAAATCCGAAGGGTGCCAAGATTTGTTGGAGTTAGGGGGTAACGTTCATGAGTGTCAGTCAGTCTTTATTTCTCTGCATACTGGGAATATCTCACAATTTAAAAAAAAAATAATTCTCTGCTTCATTTGGTTTGGGCAGGTAAAAATCTCTCACTACACTCTGATACTACCAGCTCAACCAGATAAGTTCACACTGTAGTTTAACGCTAAATGTGTTTCTAAAGTATTTTTCACACAATATCCTTTTTACAAGTGAGTTTTTGTTAAAATTCAAACACTAAAATCTTTAAGATTCTTTTTAAGGAATTAAACAATAATCGTTATTAAAAATCATGACAAAAAGTCCTAAGTCCTAACACTGCTTAGTAAACTACTGTTAATGACAGTCAAAAAAAACCCCAAAAAACAAAAAAACAAAGATCTCTGAACAACTCAGTGTAAAAGTAAAGATACAAAAAAGACTTTCTTCTTATCTAAAAAGATGTTAAGATATTAGCAATTTGTAATTGAATAAGTATAGAATTTGGGAGTTTTTAGGAATAAAACCACTAATGTAAAGCTTGAGAGGTATAAATGTGTCCCACAATGAGCTTACTTCTATAAATATTATGACTTGAGGAAAAGGCAACAAGCTGTCAATTCAATGCATCTAATTTTTTTCCAATTAATTTATATTTCAGGCACACAGTCATGTTTTTACTACAAGCATCTGCCTCATTTAAATAACTACTATTTTCAGGACTCCTACCTACTTTGTCCTAAGTTGTTTAACACTGACTTGTAAAACTTAAATAAGACGATCAAGTTGGAGACTGTACACACACAACTGTATTTATTCTACCAGCTTAGCAGTTATCCGCAAAGTAAAGAATGTGCGAAAGCAAAGCCACACTTCAGTCCACTGCTTTTTCATTTTTTTAAAGAAGTCAAACTGTTTACCCTGAATTTGAAATGGAATTAAAGGAGGGCTTGAGTTTTAAGAACTATGGATCTTTTTAAAGATTTTACTTTTATATTTTTCATTAATAATTTTACATACTGCTACTAAGCTCTAGCTTATTACATTTCCAGTCAAACCTCATTTTTTAAAAACTGACACAACCCGCTGACTTCTAAAACTTGCTACATCTTTTCTTTTCTTTTTTTTTTTTAAATAAACCACAGGTGACTTTTCGTGCATGCCAGGCACTGTTAGTGCTTTAATTATTACAACACTCTAATGCAGAGACTATTGTTATTTCTATTCCATAAATGAGAAAAATGAGGCATAGATCATAAGGTACCTTGCCAAAGGTCCCAAAAGTTATAAATGGCACAGCCAGGATACAAACCCAGAGTCCATGCCAAAGTCCAGTCAAACTTTTTTAAAAGTTTGCTATTTCAGATTTTTCATGTCACTACTCTTAAAATTTCTGGCAACTAAAAGCAATCTTTTTTGTGTGCATTTCCATAACAGCAGACAACCACATGTAAGAACTGAGGCAGAAGTAAGCGGGCTCAGTGACCACAATTCTCAAAATAGTGGAGGGATAAAAAAAATGAAATGAGAGTAAAGGAAAGAAATGAGGAAGAAGACAACATTCAGTTTGAGACAAAATTATCTGGAGGTACCTGAAGAACATGCGAGAAAAGAACTGTGGGAAGTGAGAGGCCACGGTAATGTAAT
This sequence comes from Aplodontia rufa, assembly GCA_004027875.1. Taxonomy (NCBI): domain Eukaryota; kingdom Metazoa; phylum Chordata; class Mammalia; order Rodentia; family Aplodontiidae; genus Aplodontia; species Aplodontia rufa. The sequence continues at coordinate 46,951 of PVKS010004844.1, read as the reverse complement.
CTCAGAGAGGAGGTCCATGCAGGAGCCAGCGGGAAAAACCGGAGGGCACCAAAGAGCACTGCATCTTGAGTGGTGGGCAGGATTCATGCAAAAGGGAGGAAGGCAGTTGTGTGCCAGACCATAGGAAGCAGAGGGAAGGGCAGAGGTGAGAATGGACAAAGCAGGCTTAGGACACAAACCCACTCTACATTTAGCACAGGGTTCATGTAAGCAGAAGCAGTGACATACAGCATCAGAGGCTCACATGGGGCCAGAAAGTCACCTAGATCAGAATGTGACAGCTTTAAAGGAAAGACAAGCCCCTGTGCCTGTGTTCTCTGCATTTTGTACAGTGATCAAGTCAGGCCTAAAAATAAGCCTCATTTTTAATAAAATGAAGTTTCCTTCTATGAAACTGAACCAAGGCTAATGCACTTTAAATATCATGATAGAGAGGGATGGGGGTGGAGGGATCAATAATGTAACTTACTCTTTACTCCCCAGAGAAGACAAATAATACTTATGCAATCATTTTAATTCTGGAAAATTCACAGTCTTATATATACATATATAAAAACACTTATAACTGTTATGGGGGGACATATAGAAGAAAAAGACTGGGTTGTGAGTGATGTGGGGGTGATTCTGGATTAGGATCAGGGACATATTATATTGTTACTACATACATATTTATGACTGTACAACAACACAACTCCTCAGTAAATTTTTTAAATGTATTTTAATGTAAAGGATTATTAGACAAGTATTATCAGCCTGCTTAAAATATTTGTGTGACTAAAGGCTTCAACCACTGCACATTTATAAACATTTACTATTAGATACTTTGTATTCAAATGTAAAAAGATGTAAACACCCATTACTGGCAAAGCACAATACACAGAGGAAAAACTCAGAGGGGGCCTGGTATATTCCTGCACATTCCTGCCTGCCTGCAATGAGGACACTTGAACTGCAAAGTTTATTGTGACAAGAGTAAACATTCTCTCGTATTGACACTATTAACATCAAGAGGGAAACCTGAGAAGATTTTTGGTAGGGTAAGATTTAAATTAACCTTTGGAGAAAGAGTGAGATTTAGCAAAACGACACAGCAAGGGAACCCCATCACTCAGGACCAAGGGAAAACCAGGTCCATGTAGGTGTATCCAATCAAAACCATGTCATGTACCTGTATAAGGTTAATACATAATGCCTTGTATTAACCACCTAATGGACATTTACAAAAGAACTGCCTTTATTTCATGTCTTTTTACACTTAAAAGTGCTATAATAGGTAATACAATGTACGATAAACTTTTTGAAAGTTCCAAAAAAAGCAGATAATGAAGTCTTCCTCCTACCAAATACTACCCCCTGAGATATTCTGAGACACTAAAATAAATATTCTTTTAAACTTTAGACATTCTTCTAATTCTGACTGGCATTCCCACAATCTAATGATTCTTAACTGCATATCTACAACATGATTTTCTTTGTCCCATCAACAAATTTTTTTCTAGTAATGGGAAAATGGGAATTGAATCTGGGGTGCTCTACCACTGAGCCACAGTCCCACATTTTCTGTCTGTCTTTCTTTCTTTCTGTCTTTTTTTTTTTTTTTTTTTTTGAGGCAGTGTCTTGTAAAGTTGTTCAGTATCTCACTGTTGCTAAGGCTGGAATCCTCAAACCTACAATCCTACCGCCTCAGTCTCTCAAATTGCTGGGATTACAAGTGTGTCACCTTGGCCAGTTCCACCCACAAAATTTGCACCAAGAACATTACTGCTCTACAGTTTGGGTCACATACTCACATACATATTCAAGACACATACAGGAATACAGAGTTAAAAGAAAAATCCTGAATTTTCCCTTTTTAGGTTAATATGTTTATTTCCTTCTCAAAAGAGAGTTTTCCTCTATATTTCATCAAAATTCTGTTGAGTCAAACAACTTATCTAGAGAATGTCTATTTAAAAAGGAGTGTGCACACATATAACTAGGGTCCTGCCTACTTGCAGGTCCTTCATAATCTAGGCACTTAAATCTAGAAACCAAAAGTTGATCACAGCCACCTTACATATTAATAGAGATCAAGTGTATCATAAATTGTGTTCTCAAAAATGGAGCACATGGAACTCTGAGACACTGTATACGACAATCCTTTGAGGTCTAGCAGAAATTTAAACTTGTTTATGATTATTATTTACTTCTTCCCTTCAAAATTCATATTGTAGAAAGCTTACATATAAACAATAAATATACTGGTTACATGTATAAAATTTACAAGGACCTATTGGGAGTGTATTCCACACTCAAATATATTTGCTGATATGGGTATATAATAAAATAAGTTTAGAGAAATAAACAGCTATACGATATGTTTATTTCTAAAATATTTTATTCAGTTTCTAAAGTACATGAAGTGGTAATTTGGGTGGAATAGACAGAAAAAGTAAATTATAAAAGGGCTAGACTACAAGTTTTTAGAGGAAAAAGTTGGAAGCTTAGGTTCTTTTCAGACATGTTACTGCTAGAAGAGTTACTGAAAATGAAGCATATGTACTATGGTTTAGGAACTAGGCTCTGAAAGCAGATTGCCAGGTTCAAATTCCAACTCCACCACTGACTTTGGTGAAGACCAAATTACGTGTATAACAGGTCTGGTTCAGCATCTGGAGCATAAGCAACCAAAAATATTAACAGTAATAATTATGAAAGAAACAGAAAACTGTTAATAACCATTAGCTTTCTACAAAGATGGGAATGAAAAGGTTGAGTCATGTTTTAATTCAGCATGACCTTTTTAAAAAAATGCATTTTGGGTCTAAAATGCATTTAAGCAAATGGAAGTTGCTTTTTTTTCCTTCTTTTTTTGCCAAAAAAAAAAAAATCCCCTCAATATCACTCCCATGAATTGTTTTGTCTTGGAACAGCTAATGTAAATTAAATAATGTCAGTCCCTAGCCAAACGGATACAGGAATCACTGTATACAGTATATCTTCTTGGCTTTGCTTTTATGTGGAACATGTGTTTATATTTTGACCTTTTGTCTTTTTTTAAAATTAGGAAATATTTTTAAACAGCAGCAACTGGAAAGATTTTTTTTCATTTCCAAACATTATTAAGCTACACATGGCAGAACCTATCGCTGAAACATTTATAAATGTTATACCAACTGTGTTTATATTTCTGATTTTTTTTTAGATTGTTTTGCCTTCATGTAAGCCATGACCTGAAAATTTTAACTCAAATTCTTTCCACAAAATAATTACATAATGGAACAGTCTGAGTCATTTTGAAGTTCTGAGACACAGAATTCACTCCCATAAAATAAAGACAATGATCAGCACTACAGTAAGGTTTTTACACTGGAGTTTTATCACCACAGGAGACAGTGTGGATACGTGGATAACGCTACAAAGACAAGGACAAGACAACAATAACTCATCCAATTCAGAAAAATCACTGCATTCTCCACTCTCCTCCACTGTCAAATGCAGTCTCATGTGAAGACTCACCGCACTAGAAAAGAACTGAAGAACAAGAAAAAATGGAAATTTTGAAGGCAAAGTCCAAAAGTATTTCTTTTTCTTGTTTAATGAGTGAGAAAGGGAGAATGAGAGAAAGAGAGAATCGTATTTATTTAGTTTTTCATTTGGTTTTCGCTGCTCCAACACTTAGTTGCGTATGTGGTGCTGGGTTTGAACCAGGGTCCTTGTGTATGCCAAGCAAGCGTGATTACCACTGAGCCACTGCTCCAGCCCCCAGAAGGACTTCCTGAGCCCCACTGTTCAAACCGTACCTAGCATCTTAGGAAGACAGAAAAAAAAAATCACAATATATAAGCTAATGTAAATAGCACACAAAATGTTAGTGACGGTTCTATGGACAAGACCAAAACCCACTAAATTTAAGGAAAGAACTTCTTTCTTATCTGCCTCATCTATTCAACAAAACAGATCACTCTACACTCTGTGAAACAATCTACCAAAAAGATAGTTTCTTAAATCCAGAAAACTTAAAAATAATAATTTGTTTCTTAAAAAAAAGAAAAAAAAAGAGTTGACTCTTAATAAATATTTTGCTGTGAGTAAATGTGCGCACAGAATCCTATCTTCCAACTTCTGCACATTCCTTCTTCTAACAGGCCATCCCAAGTCCCATCCCCCTTCTGATACAGTGACGCTGTATACTTCTAACACACCCTGTGAGCAATCACTTGAGCCTTCTTTGCTGAGTCCCTCACTCTTAACAACATTCCACCAGTCCCCAACCTCCATCTAGGCCTTCATATTGCTACTATTCTAGGTAAATGCCTTTCTTAAGGGATCACAAAAAACTCCTGACTGATTCACTGGTCTCCTGTTGGTATTTGCCCAGGTGAAAAAGAAACACACTTTTTTTTTTTAACACAAGTTTGCTTTTCTTTTTAACACAACTATGAACAAAATCTTGACAGCTGGAAATTTACTGGAATCCATGGAATGAGATTTGTAACAATAAATAACCATTCAGTAGTTACTCCGTTTCCACCAAGACACAGCAAGCACATCACTATACACAACCTCAAACGAAAAGCCAAGTCTTGCATGAAATATAAAGTTTGATTTTTAACATAGGCAGAAAAACTAAAGAACCTAATACTTCAATTTTTCCCTAGGTGTTTTTATTGTATGCTCCCCCTTCAGAAAAAGTATGAGTTACTTAAGGAAGCCTTCACATGTTAGTTGATTTTCCTTCTCTGCCTTTCTCTCTCTCCCAGCCCCTTAAGGCTTTTGTCCTTTTATCTCCCCTTCTCCAAAACCCAAAGTAATGGATGGTTAAGAGTAGAAAGAACACTACTTCAAGTCCTTTGATGTCCCAATTTCAACCCCTAAAGCAATCCACTTAATACTGCTATTTAAATGAATAATGTTCTTAACTATTCTACTTTAAAAATAACCATTTCTAACTCAAAATATTTCTTAAATCTTCTCTAATACACCTGTGTTAAGCTCATAACTAAAATAATGGCTTGAATCTAGCCACTGTCATGGAATGATGTAATCCATTTCAGGAGGATTTAAGACTATCATGTAAATCTCTAACAGACAAAGACTACACAGTGTCTGTCATTAATTACAAAATCTTGGAGCTTTTAGCTACAAATTGTAAGTTGAAAGGATATAGAATTCATTACTGGGCAACATAACTTCACAGTAAATCCTAAATGGAGCTGCTGCTTGAGCAAATTTCCTACTTCAGCTCTCCAAATATTAGATTTATATCCATAAAATACTATGAAATTGCTTTCTACAAAAGTTTATAGTCTGCAAGGTTTCATACCAATTAAATCATTTATTTAATGCAATCGATGTTTGCTATGTACCCTGTTCTAATGGTCTCACAAATATTAACCCATTTAGCCTTGTGACAACTTTACAAGGTAGGTATTTTCTGTCTCTGTCTCTCATTTTTGTTGTTGTTGTTGTTGTTTTGTCCTGGGGATCAAACGCAGGAGACTTGCTTAGCCACTAGCTACATCCCCAGCCCCTTTTTATTTTTTGAGTCAGGGTCTTGCTAGTGCTAAGTTGCTAAGGCTAGCCTTGAACTTATGATCCTCTGTCTCAGGCTCCTAAGTCACTGTGTGTGCCACTGTACCTGATAAGGTAGGTACCATTAATGCAAAAACATGCCCAAGTGTCTTACGCAGTGCTTCATCCATAAAAGAAATGTCTGAATGCTGAATTTATCCAAAAAAATTTCATGGACATTTCTCAAACTGAATAAGTGTATTTGAGAGGTTCAAAATATATTAAAAAGATATTTTAACTTTTGGTCAGTACAAGGTAACTATAACTGCTAGTCATATGTTGGTGACCACATGCTGCAGGAGGGAAGAGCTAACAATTGGTTGCTTTGTCTCATTACAGCTTCTAGTGACCAGAGAGAGCAAATTCTTAATAAAAAGCATAAGAAGGTGAGCCCAAAAAACTGGCCATTACAATTCTTGAAAGCTACACCTACTCCATACAATTTCCTGCTATCAGACTGCAAACTCAGTAGTTAACACAATCAGCCAGTTAAGATCATTCTCACAGCAAATTCTTGGGACGTCATTCCATCTTTTGCCCCTATTTCTTCTGCCACCTAATTTTAGGGAAACCACATAAACCATTCAGCCGGATTTCTGACTTTTATTATAGTTATAATGAAGCTGAGTCCCAATTCCGTATCTAATAGAGATGAACAACATTTGCTCATCATCATCTAAGGAAACTTCTTTAGCCACAAGAATATTCCTGTCTCTCCTTCAGCAATTTATTTTCATGACAAATAACTTTATTCTCTTAGTCTCCCACCACCATAAACTCTAACTTTCCAATATTTGCATGATCTTAAGGATCACTGGTAAATTCTCCATAATCCCTTCACGTTGTAGAAAAACCTAAGATGAATAGATAAGATTCTCCAACAAAGATTTGATAAAGGTCAGAACTAAGAAGATAAGGTCACAGTTATTGCCTGGTAAATTTCAACTTAAATATCTTTGATGTGTTTGTTTTATAAGGTATGGTTCTATATTGGTGGCTTGCATATACACAAGATAGAAAATTAGTTCTTCTACATGTTTGTTTTCTCCCAGATTGACTGCTCTGCATGAGCCCCTAGGTAGTTTATTTTGTTTAACACTTGTCAACTTATCAGAGTGATTCAAATTGTATGTACTTCATTTTTAAGTTTGGCATTTTTCACTGGAAGAAACTGCGATCTCATGCCTTTATGAAACTATTAATTTCATAGATTTTACTCCAAATTACTAGTGATTCAACTTCTAATAAGTTCTAGGCTTAAGAACACTACCCTTCAGAAGTGACAAGTCAAGCTTTATGTGCTCTCTGTAAGAAGAAGCATGAGGCAGAGTAGATTCAGAGAAGTTTCCAGCCTTCAAGCTAGCCAACATGGTGACCTTTAGGTATTAGAGTAATAAATAGAAAGTAATAATATGAACTGACAGAAGAGAACAAGAGTGGAATAGGAAAACTATCAGCAAAGGAAAGATTCCTTTGGAAAGTTATAGGAAAGAAAGCCTCACCTTCACTCATCTGACTAACTGGCTTGGCCCCATCTACAGCCATACCACTTGACCCTCAAAAATCACTGAACCCTGGACTAAACCATATTTTTCCAGCGAACTGTAGGAGCCAGGCTTTCTGATTAAAGTGCCACATTATGAGGCCAAAGCATAGTCTTGATCCTTATGTTAGTCAATGAGCACTGATTTTGTAGTCAAAAACTTGCCTTTTAATCCCAATATAACATGTAATAAATACCATCACTTATGCTAAACGGATTCATGAGAGATGTGCACCAACAATGCAAACCCATTACAAATACTGGGAAAATAAGTAGGAAAACCTGACCTGTGAGTTAACCCATAGGACAAATTTATTTAAGAACTCCCCTGATGGTCTTGGGCTTCAAGGTCAGACAGATGGTGAGGAACCAGGTTATTACTTACTGATTCTGTACATGACCTTGGAGAAGTTAATTTTCCAAAGTATCAGAGACAGGTTGACGTATAAGGGGCTAGCACAGGTTATGTTAGTCCTAGTCCCTTCCAGAGATAAGCCTGGTTTCGTCAAGAGCACAGGAATGAAGCCAGGTTCACCTGTATCCCAATCTAAGTGTTACAGCACACAAGCTACACCAGTCACATGACAGCCTCATCTTTTTCATGGAGCTAGGATAATGAACAAAAACATTTAGATAGCACCTGGCAAACAGCAAATGTTAACAAAAGGCAGTTCTTTATTAATATTATTAAGATAAGAAGGCATAATCATCACCTGTTGATCTGTGTTTTTCAAAGTATGATCAAGAACTACAGGAATCAGAGGCTGGAGCGGTGGCTCGGTGGTTACAGCGCTTGCCTGGCATGCACAAGTACATGGGTTCAAACCCCTGCACCAAGGACACAACAAAGTGTCAGAGGAACAAAAGCCATGTGAAAAACTCAATAAAAATTGATTCTGTCTCTCTCTTGCTCTCTCACTTGTCCTGCTCTCTTAAAAAAAAAAAAAAAGAAAGAAAAGAAAAGAAAAAAAGGAACTATAGGTATCAATATGGCTGGAGACATCTGGCGTTAAAAACAACTATGTCCCACCCCAAGCTATTCACAAAAGCCTCTTCAAGAATGGTGACAAGTAACGTTCATTTCTCAATCAACTTCCTTGAGATGCATGTAAAAACGCAAAACATATCAATCCAGCTGGTCTTGCGCTATAACAGTAAATTAAGATTTTTCTTCCATCATTTCTTTCCTATGCACAGTATCTGGTGGGTTTTCTTTGGCACTTTACTGGATGTAGACTATAAACTGATGAGTTTGTATTTTTTAGGTTTACTCCTGATGTTTTTTTCTCCAGTAGTACTATTTTGATTCCCTCCCTCCAAAGTCCCCCCTCTGGAAACCCTGGTGAACAAAACCGGTCTTCAGTCAGTTTTGTACAACCTCAACCTCCAGAGGGAGTATTTGTTTAAAGGGCTGTTAAAAGGGGTGGGGGTGGGGAGATGCTGATTTGATCCAGACCAAAGTCAAAATATTAACTATCTAGCCCTTTACAAAACAGTGCGCCAGGCACTCTGTAGCCCACAACTAAGTGTTTTTAAATAATTTACTTTAAAAAGAATTGACTGTAATAGAAAATATCAAGACGCATTACACCTAGTAGAAGGAAGTACTATTGCAAAAGTCTCAGAGATGCATGTATATACATATCCACAGGATAATGAACAAATTATATATGGTTGCAGTAAAAAAAAAAAAAAGTCCTTGAAGATTGGGCAGGGGAAAAAAATAGTGTAACTAGTTAACAAGTATTTGTTTAAAAAAAAATTGAGGGGTTGGAGCTGTGGCTCAGCAGTTAAAGCGCTTGCCTGGCATATGCAAGGACATGGGTTCAAACCCCAGCACCACATACACAACTGTTTGAGAAACAAAGGCCAGATGAAAAGCTAAATAAAATTGGTTCTCTCACACTCTCTCCCTCTAAAAATAAAATAATAAAGTTCTTTTAAAAAAAATCCCAAGTTGAGTCATTTTTACAGTAAATGTGCCTCAGAGAATATAAAGTCATATAAAATACCCTGCTGCTTACAAGTTAACAGCTTCTTTATTACATTGCAAAATCAAAATTATATCTCTTCTGTGCACAAATACTCATGCTGAAGGTAAAAATGGAATCACCAATGGACAGTACTTCAAAATCATTATACAAGCAAAATATTTTAGTTACATTAACAACATTATAGAACACATACAGGTTCTTTATCAAGTACCTCAGTTCCTAGTTTCCTTCAATCTAGGAAACAGGTCTTTTTCTTCTTTTGTATGTATGCATGTCCATATGTGAATACATATGTTGGGAGTATTGAACAAATATTAGATGCCACTGTCCTTTCTATGGCATCCATTATTGCCTTTTCTTTTTTATCTATATAAAATTCGAATTCTTTTCTCTTGGTTCTAGTAAGAAAAGCATTTGATTAATTTTGTGCAGAAACAAAACTATGATTACCCTATCCTGGGAAACACTTAAAAATCCACAATTGAAATCTTAAGTAACAATCTTCCTTTTTATCTTTATAAAGCACTAATTTCCAGGGTTTCTTTGATTGTTTTAAACAAGCTTTAAAAAAATGCATGAATTTTATAACCCATTTCAGTGTGTGATTAATTCTGCAAAGAAATAAAATAGGATGGGACACAAGGAAATAAAATAACACTTTAAAATGTTTTCATTATACAAAATGCACTGCGGACACACAAACCACAAGCAGTATAAATAAATAAAAGCTGGTGCAATGCTGCATGCATGTGTGCCTTACACCACAAAGAGAAAACACTTGTACATTTGCACACCACCACGGTATTTTATCTTGAGATGCTGTAAAAATGGGATTTAGGCATGTTGTGTAAATACAGGAGGCTGTAAACGTGCTTGTGTGTCTGCCTGTGTTAGGGAAAGAGGGTTGTAAGCAGAAGGGGTGGGACTTGCCAAAAGCAGCTATTTGAGAAAATTCCTTTTTCTTTCCCATTCATTCTTTCTAGCTTCAGTGTCTGGCACAGTCCTTACAATTACTCACTGGCTTTTCATTCTAAAGACAACCAACAAGCTTTCAGAACTTCCTACATTGTTTTTCACGCACTTTTTTTTTTTAAAAAAAGCACCAAATCATTCAATATGTCTTTTATATTAAAACAACAAACCATTAGCCTATTTCCTCGTTTCAAAGGACCCCATGGGTTGCAGGCTAAATAGGATCCTTTGTTGTGTGTCCAAAAATAACACAAGATGGTACTGGTAAATTGGAAAATAATAAAGTACTGTTCCCAAGAATGTCACAGTTATTCCCATAAATTTTGAATTACCCCAGTGAGTCCTATTTCATGCTCCTTTTAGTGAATCTACCGTCCTGACAGCAGTAAAACCAATCATGTTTAACACTCTCCGCCTTTTCTCTTTGGACACTCCATTAATAAATTTAAGGGCTGAAAAAGGACGCCTAATGGGCCAGTTCCCTTTACCCACAATGGTATCCTCCAAGCGAAATATCCCCAACCACAGCGAAAGTTGCCTTTTCCAGCAGATGCCCACCCCAAACCGCCCGAGGAAGAGAGCAGGCAGTCGGGCAGAGGGGAACCGTAACCTTTCAGCTTTGGCACCTTCAGAGGCGGGGAAGACAGGGAGGGCATGACAAGAGAGCAGAGTAGGAAGGTGGGCGAGTGGGAGAGACAGAAATGGATGCTGAGGGGGTGGGCGGGATGGGAAGGTAAGGAAGGTGGAGAACGCGGGCAGAGGTGGGTGATCGAAGCTGCATGACTAAAGACCAATGCGGGGTTAGGTGGTGGACAGCAAGGTGGCCCGGGGGCGTGGAGGGGTCCGGTCCTCACCGTTGAACCCTCCAGTGTCCGCGGCCTCCTCCTCCTCCTCGCCGTTCTCGGAATCCGAGCGCGTGGGCTCCTCGGCGAAGTTGACCCCCTTGCTGGGGGTGCCGCCCCCGGCGACTGCGCCCGCGTCCCCCCAGGTCCTGCCCTCATGGCCGAAGCGTGCGGCGCCTTTGCGCTCGTTCTCCTGCTGCAGGCGCGTGAAGTGCTGCAACGCGAACTCCAGCAGGTCCGCGGGCTGGTGTCTCAGCACCTCCACGGTGAAACCCTGCAGCAGCTCCGTCAGCCCCGCCGGAATCTCGATGCTCATCCTGCCTCCGGGCGGGCGGGCACCTGGGCGCCGCCCTCGCCCCTTTCTGTGGTCCGGCCTCGGGCCCCGCGGCCACCAACGAGCGCCGACGGCGCAGGCGGCGCTACCAGCTGCGAGCGCGCCGCACTGGGCCCCGGCGGCCTGGCTGGCCCGGCCCGCGGTTCCCGGCGCTCGGCTGCACCGAGCGGCAACGGCGGGTGAGCGAGCGGGGCCCCAGGAGGGCTGGCAGCATCTCCGGCTCCTCCCGCTCCTGCCACGGCCGCGCCTCTCCCCCGCCCGGCGCCCCGCCCCCGCCCCTTCGCGGCGCTCCCACGTGACCCCCGGAAACCATGGCAACCCCCGCCGGCAAGCGCCGCGCGCCCGCCACTCAGACCTCTGCGGGGCGGGAGACGCTGACGCGCGCGGGCTCGCAGGCAGGGAGTGGGGCTCCGGCACGCCCCTGTGGCGTGGGGCCCGCGGTGGCAGCCCGGCGGTCCACCTGCCCTCGAGTCCCAACTCCCAATACGTCATTCACACGGGAAACCCACGCAAAGCTGGTGCCTTGCGATTTGTCCTGAAACTTCAGCCTCCACTTCAGTAGTGGCATTTTATTTCCCCCTAATATCTAGTTGCATTGAAAAATGCTGGTGATGCCTTTTGTTTAAAGTCAGGTAGTGGTATTGGTTCTCTTTTAGTCAAAGAAATCTTATTCCATCTTTGTGACATCTTCCTTTTACTTTGGCCACATTTTATCCAGCCTTTCCCTGCCTATCCTATGCATTCTGTTTTGCCTTACCGATGCTATTCCATTGTGCCCTGGATTCATTTGCTGCTGAAACAAAGGCACCGTTTATTGGGAGGCAGGGAGGCACTTATCAAAGTTAGTTGATACCCTTCAAACAGAATAGTGCTGTTTGAATAAAATGTCATAGGGCAGATGATCCTTAAGCAAAAAGAGCTTTGCCTCATTATGCGCTAATTGTTTATTTTTAAACCTTTTCTCATGCCTTGAGTAATTTCAAATTAGATCTCCAAAAAAAAAAAAAAACCTGAATATTTCAATATAAAGAGAAGTAAAAAATTGCAAATTTGTGCATTTAAAGTAGAAGTCCTAAACTGAAATGAGGCTTATTCTGCAAGTACTTACATTTTTAAGAGAAAATTGTCTTTTACCAATTAAATGCTATTTAAATATACACATACTTCACTTTCTGCAGTGACCATCTCATCTTAAAGTAAAGTGCAAATTCAGTCGTTTTTTTTTTTTTTTAGTTTTATTTTATTCACTTAGTTTCTCCGATTTCTTTCCACCGGCACAAATGAGAAAATGCATGACATAGGAAACTCAAAAATTAAAAATCAGAGATGTAAAACTACTCCTTTTTCTAAAAATACATCTTGATATTAACTGTGTGTTTATGGTGCATCTTATATTTACCCAATAGGTGAATGTATCTCTTTAGTTCAGTTTCTTATCACCCTCATAATGATAATGTTCTCTTATTTTAAAATGAAATCCTTCTGACCATAAATTGTGAAGCACTTTAAGAAGTGATGCTCATATATGGGGAAGCAGTAGGGCTGACGGCTAACCTAACAAAATTTCAAATTGAATGACTTTCAGAGTAATAGGGGGATGGCTCTCTAGGATACTTGGAGGTGTAGGGAGGAGGATGGGGACGGGAGAGGGTTTATGAAGAACTCATAGGAGTCTGGAGATAGAGAAGGTGGGGGAACCATCCCAGAAGCTGATGTCATTCCTCCAGGAGCTACGCATGAGTTCTTCTGGGGTAAACTGCAACAAGTAAAGCCGAAGGTGGTTATCCATGTTTTGGCTTTTCCCCTGGATAACAAAGTTTATATCCATTGATTGCTAATGTTTTGATAATGTTTCCCCCTCAACTGTATCTCTATATACTTCTAATAAAAAAAAAAAAAAAGAAGTGATGCTCATGGCTGGAATGGTGGCTCCGTGGTTAAAGTGTTTTCCAGGCATGCATGAGCACCCACGTTCAAACCCCAGCACCACATATACAACTAAGTGTCAGAGACACGAAGGCCAGATAAAAAATAAATAAAATTGATTCTCTCTCTCTCTCTCTCTCTCTCTTTCTTTCTCTTTTTTTTTAAAAAAAGAAGGGATGTGACTACTTGGAGCACAATATTAATCAAAATCTCTACTATATAAGCATTATTATGTTTTATAGATCCAATAATTTTAGATACATTTGTATCATCTGTCTTCATTAAAATGATGTTTATATTAATTATGAGTAGCTTTGTTCACATGTGGCAGAAATTGGAAAATATAATAGCTACACAAGATAGACTTATTTTTTTGAAATGTAGATGCAGGCCCTTCAGGCTGGTAGGGTACTCCTTGCTCATCAGGGACCCAGGCTCCTTGGCACTCATTGCTCTGTAATCCTTGGTTTATGGTCCAAAATGGTTGCTTATTAGTCAGCTTGTTTATATGTTAGCTAAGAGGAAAGTGGAAGAGTACCCTCTTTAAGGACACTTTAAGGACTCTTTCAGGAAGTTAAACTTGCCAAGTCTCTAGCTATTCTCTCAGCCAAAATTTAGTCAACTTTGCTACACCTGTAGTGTGGCAGATTGCATTTTTCAAAGTTGACAACAACAATATCTCCTGTCCAATATGCTCTGCTAAAGTGTGACCTTGCCACTCCCCCAAGATGAGTTGTAATCTTCCTTGCTCTCCCCTTGTGTACTGCTTTTGAGGAAGTCATGCCAGTCCTGTGTCAGATGCCCGGTTAAAGGCCTGATCCACAAAATTCAGGAATACAATGAAAAGGATGTTTTAAGCCTCTAAATTTGGGGGTAATTGGTTATACAACAATAGTATTAGAAACACATGATTATAGGGAAGGTTTGGGAATGTAAATTTTTATTTTGAGCTGTTGGGTGCCAAGAAAACATTTATTTGAGGATTATGGAGAACTGAGTCGGGACAATTATCAGTCTCTGCCACAATGTTTAATACCTCTTCCCAAAGAAGGACAGAAGAAAGAAGGCACTCATCTTCCAAACATTAACAAAAATCGTATTTGAAAGTGTCATCCTATATCTTATTTCTAAATTCATTTATTTCTTTTTATAGATTTAAAAGACCTGGTAGATGGCTCTCGGTCATCAACCACAATGCCACAGAGGTTCTCATTTCTTTAGGAGTGTTGAAGAGACTCAAGCATGAAATGCATAATTGGATTAGATGACCTATTCTTCTCTCACTTCCTGGGAGATTTTTAAGAGTATAGTATTAAAAAAAAAAACAAGATATGTTTGATTTAAAACATCTTTGCAAACAGTTCTCTGATCATTTTTATTTGCATCAATTATTAAATCAATAACCATGACATTAAAAGCAAAGTTTGGGAGCTGGAGTGGTGGCTCCATGGTTGAGGTGCTTGCCTGCAGAGCCCCTGCCCGGTGCCAGAACAACAGGGACATGAAAAACTGAATGGAATTGTTTCTCTCTCCCTCCCCCCACAAAAAAAAAGGAAGAAAAAAATGAAATATTTTTTTAAAAAAGTAAAGCTTGATCCTGATATTCTCATTATGTTAGTATTGTTCTCAGAACAAACTCTCCACAAATCATATTCTGGCTTGTGTTTACTACCGTGTAACCTTTTGGTAATATTGTATCATTTCCTTTGCTTTCATTTTCAAAATAGTTGCTTTTGAACTTTGAAGTACAGTGTCAGTGACTTATTGGTATTATTTATCTTGAATTCTTTAAAAGAACAACCCTGGTATTGATTCTTCTGTTGTTGATTTACAAAGCAATTTGCACCAGTTTCTCAGAGAGCCAGATTGTGAAAGAATTCAGAGCACTGCATTGAGGTAAGAGTTCTAACCACCTTGTTTTCACTGGGCGAAATGAAAAGTACTAGACAGAAAGATCAACTTGCACGTATGTAGCTGCCAAACCAAGGACAAACCAATAGTTTGGACAAGATTTACATTGCAGAATAATAACTATGACCCGTCAATCATTCAGTATTTCCTATCAATAGTGAATATGTATTCTGATCAAGTCTCTCTGGTGTGAGAAATGTATACCCACTGGAGAATGGGCGGGGGAGAGCAGTTAACCGGATACCAGGGCTGCTTAAGGCTTTCTAAAGGCTCACTGAAGCTGTCTGTGTCAGTTTTATATACTTTCAGAATTTCAGCACTGACTATAGTTTTGGTGTCTCTAATTAATATTCTCAAGACAGAAAATCCAGTTAGTTGATCTTGACCATCCCATGGATGGCCTTGACTGAGGTGGACCAGACAGTAAGGTCAGTAGGGTGCAGGATGAGGAGGCAGTCAGGTGGTATATAGATTGGCAAGGCCTACCTCTTCAGCAGAGAAAAGCCCCAAACACTGGGACTGTAGGTGGTACAGACACCTTATGACATGTCTGTTAAAAAATGACCAACTCATTTTCATAGTCCAAGAATCGTATAAACATTTGCACCAAGACAGAATAAACTGTTGCCTGTCTAGATTTAGCTTTATAAGGAAGTGTCTCTAGAAGACTAGTGGGTCCCAAATTCTGGCAAGCATCTGAATCACCTGGAGGGCTGAGCTCCATCCCCAGATTTTCAGTTTCACTAAGTGTGAAGTAGGGCCCAAGAATTTGCATTTCTATCACATACCCAGGTGACAAGACTACTGTGGGACTGGAAAACACATCTGGAGACCCACTGCTCGAGATCGCCTGGAGAACAGCTTGGACTCATGCTGAAAAAAAAAACCTGTAGCAGTAACTTTTTTGCTTCACATCAAAGCATAAACTTCTCTTTGGCTAAATGAAGACTAAAATTGAATTCATTCTGTAATCTATTGCCCTTTAAGGGGTCTCGAAGGTTAAAGAGACTTTAAAAAGCATCAAAGAATATGTCCTTAAATACCTCATTTTGTAAATAGAATATGGGTTTCCTTTCGAAGACCAGATTGGATAGACACTTTTTAAAAAATCTCTACTTCCTGAAAGCTCACCAAAATAATAGCTAAAGGAATAGCAGACATTCATAAGTGCAAAAAGAGCAGAAGAGCCACAATAAAAATTAAAATATTTTCTAAAAATTTACTCAGTCTTGGGGCTGGAGCAATGGTTCAGTGGTTACGGCGCTTGCCTGGCAGGCTGGAGTACCCTGGTTCAAACCCCAGTGCCATGTATACAACTAAGTGTCGCAGCAACAACGGCCAGATGAAAACTAAACTAAATAAAATTGATTCTGTTTGTCCCTCTCGCTCTCTCACTGTCCTTCTCACTTCAAAAAAAATTTTTTTACTCAGTTTTAAAAGGAAGGAAATTCTTACATGTGCTTAAGGATGTTATTCTGAGTGAAATAAGACAGTCGCAAAAAGATCAGTCCTGAAAGATTCCACTTATGTGAGGCATCTAAAATAGCCAACAGTCATAGACACAGAAAGTAGAGTAGTAGTTGGTGCTGGCAGTGGAGGAATGGAGAGGTGTTGCCTAACGGGTAAACAATTTCCGTTTTGTAAGATGAAAAATTTTAGAACTGATTGCACAGCAACGTGAACATATTTAACATTACTGAATTATACTCTTAAAATGGATAAGATGGCAAAGTTTACATTGTGTTCATTGTATCACAATTTTTTTAGTATTTTAAATTTTTAAAAAAATTAATTTTAAAAAAAGCAAGAAAGAGACAAGAGCAGGTAAGTTTTGGAATAAACTTAGCAAACAAGAGAATGCTGAAACCTAAGCCTGGAAGCCAACAAGAAGCAAGATCACAACTCTGAAGAGGCTGGGTGCCTCTGCAGGAACAGGACAGGGAGGGGACTGGCTAAATGTATAAAGTGTTGGTAACACATTCTCTATCCTGTGTAATCAAGTAACGGCGGCACCCCACTTTCTCTGACCCTCTGGAGAAATTGCTCTGGCTATCATTACCTCTCTCACCTTATCAGCTCTGTCTCCTTTGCAACTGAGTTGTTGTGTGGTAGCCAGATCCAGGGTGACCTCTGCTTCCTACCCACTGCTGTTCAAGTCCTATATAATTCCCTCCCCTGAATGCAGGCAGTGACTGTGACTTTCTTCTACTAATAGAATATGATGAAAAGAAGGGATTTTGCAGATGAATTAAGGTCCCGAAGCAGTTTTTGTTAGTTTGTTTGGGTTTTTTTGTTTTTTTGTTTGGTTTTTTTTTTTTTTTTTAGTTAATCAAAGGGTAAATAGTCCAGGGCCTGTCTTAATCAGGGCAAGCAGTTAGAGAAGAAATAGGTTCTGAGGTTCTCCTTGCTGGCTTGATGATGTAAGCAGCCGTATTGAAGAAACCCATGTAGAATGCTTTCTTCCCTTCGGTTTTAAGATGCCACTTTTTCCATTTTCTCCTGTCACTGCCTCTGTGGGTCCGTTAGCTCATTCAGGATAGAAATCAAACATGACTAATATAGAGAATGATTTATTTCACTGCTTTACATAGCAACGTGGCTATCCCAGGCAGAGTAGCAAGGAAAGGTGGCTACCAAATAGGCCATATATATGCCTCACCTCAAGGGGTGAGCAGCAAGTAAATATATGTGGGATGTGGGAGCTAGAAATAAACTTATCCCCAAGCTATGCTGCAACGTTGTTACCGTACCTGTGTCATTTTGTACACCGCCGACAAATGTTTGCATGTGAGTTCAAAATCTGTCTAACATTGTGTTTTCCTCCCTCCGGGGTGTATCTTTTAGTATGTAAATGAACTTAAAAGTGGATCTTGGTTACTTTGGGCAAGTAGTTATCTTCAGATAGATCTGCTTACACGAGTGCTGTACTTTCTTGTTGATTGACTTTAACAATGGTTGTGTTGAGGAAGGTCCTCCTGCCACTCATCTTAAGCATCTAGTATGCAGTTCTTTTTTCTCAACAGTCACCACTGTGAATTTTAACCCTATGGTCCCACCTCGCTCCTACCTCTGTGGCCACATCTTTTCTGTCTCCTTTAGTAGCTGTGTCTTATCCTCTTGAGCTCTAAACATTGAGCATCCAGACATCTTTTTTTCAGAATAATCACTCCCTGATCGATCTCCTCTAATCCAGTGGCTTTAAATTTATATGGAGAGGAGTCTCAGAATAACAGCGATGAAGGGACGGCATAGCTGAAGTTCAGAGTCTAGAGATCATCTGGAGCCAATGAAGCAGGAAATCAAAGACACATTGAAGGAAGTCCCCAAGGAAAAGGAAACAAAGCAATGTATGATCTAAAGTGCTTGATTATATTGAGAAAAACGACACCTCTTTTACAGCACTTTGGGAAATGAATAAATTATAGTTTTGGAGAAAACTAGACAATTGAAAACAGTGCAGTGTACTCCAAAGAAAACAGAAGATTGAATAAGAAAAAAAATAAAATCATAGAACACTATGTGACTTAGACATGAGCAATATTTATATAGGAATATTAATAGGGGAAAAAAGTTTTGATACAACCAAAAGGTGTGGTCTGATCTTTGGGGCAAAAAACGAGAGGGAAGAGTATGTATAGGAGTCTGCCTGTGTTGGTCTATATCAGTATGTGTGTGTATTTGTGGGAACTCGGAAAAGAACACTAAAGCCTCTTCCGTAACAGGTTGTCAATGAAAATTTAAAATCAAAGAATCAACATATATAAAACAACATATATACCATCTAGGAAAAAAAAACGTTAAGTATCAAGAGAAATAGCTCACATAATTCAAAGTGTTTCAGAGAAATAGAAATGATATACTACTTTGACTAAATTAAGGAGTCAATTTCTATATCAGGTACTAGGTTACCAGGATCCCACATTTCATACAACCCTTTCCTTTATTTCTGGGTTTAGGGGACCATATAGCTGAGATTTTTCCAGTACCTTTGTTTAGTGAGCTGAATGTTTAGTGGGAAATTCCAAACCTGCATCTTCAAGCTCTATGAGTTTGATAAATCAAAAGCTCTTAAGATAAGAGGCACTTTTTATGGGTCTTCAAGGTCTTTTCTGAATATCCTATTTATTGTTCCACTTAGTTGAATGTTTATGAAACTTTCCTTTGTTTTATAATGTTCTGTTCCATTGGTTGCTTTTTTTGCTCCTCTCTAACTTAGTTACTCCATTGCACTTGTGAAATCCAGGAATAGAGATTCCCAGGTGTGGAATTCTCTTGCTAATCTGGGTCCCTGTGGAGTAGAATGTTCCCTTTTTGTTTTCAGTCTGCTTAGAGCAAATGTGTGTTTTATTTGAAGAACAGTTTGCCATTCCCTCTGCTTCAGGAGCATCATATCTTTTGTTTGCTGAGCTGTCTGCTCAACTAAATTCTGTTTAGTCTTTCTCTTGCACAGAAACAAATTACACAAGTGTCAGAGTAGAAGGCGATACTTGGGTTTCTAAATTACACTTGATTTACCATTTTGAAGGTAGGCCTACCTTTTCTAATTCTCCGTTAGTGCCTGAGTTCTAGAGCTATAGAAGCATACACAGAAATAGGTACCATTCTTTTACTTGGACGTTTATATCTTTCCATCTGCTGCACATTATACATTGTTTGTTCATCCGGGCGAAAACTGTGGTGTTACTCCTTGACAGATGATTCCAAAATAGGTTTTGAGTTCCATCTTCTCTTACCCACAAAACCCACAACTCCATTCATCTGGAGGATTATGATTATGTCCCAACACTTCAAATTCAACCACAAAATTTGTTAGAAACAAGCATCAAGCTCTGCGCCCTCAGAATCATGCTTCCCCCTCTGTTATTTGGTCATAGCATCATCTAGCTGGCTGTCTAGCCTCTCAAAGCCATACTGACTTGCCTGTTGATCTGACTGCCATAGTGTCTTTCTGACATTTGTTCTCTCTCTGTGCTCCTAATGTCACTGCCTATCTTAGCTTGAGCTGACATAGCAAAATAACATAGACTGGGTAGGTTAATCAGTAATGCTCTATTTTCTGAATGTTTTGGAAGAAAGAAGTCGGAGATCAGGTGTCAGCATGGTTAGGTTTGGGTGAGGGCTCTCTTCCTGGCTCTTATTCACATGGGTTGTTCTTTTATGAGCGGATGAAGAAACAGCTCTTGTGTCTGCTCCTCTTCTCCACTGGTCACCAATTGTATTGGGTTAGGGCATTTCCCTTATGACCTCATTTACCCAACCTCCCCCCTGCCAAAGTCCTATTTCCAAATACAATCACATTGGAGGTTACAGCTTCAACGCATGATTTTGGGGGTGGGAGTAGACACAATTCAGTCTACAACACTGTCCTAGAACAGGCCGTAGTCATTGCTTACAAGGATTGTTGGCTCCTAATAAATCCTCCCATCACCAGTCTCTCCCAATTCTAGTTATGTATTATCTTTTCTAAGACCATTTCTGCTTATGTCACTTTTAGCTTAAAATAATCAAAACAATAAAACCTCAATGGCTTTTTATTTCCTGTAGAATAAAGGCAAACCTTGTAATCATGAAATTTGAAGATTTTCATAATCTGATTACAGCCAATTTCTCTGCTTTAGCCAGAGTCCCCATCTTGTCATTTATACCACAATAACTCTGAAACATGTCCTTGCCTTCCTCTGAATTGTCCCTTCAACTTCGTTGGAGAAACAAAGGCCAGATGAAAAAAATGAATAAAGTTGATTCTCTCTATCTAGTTCTCTTTCTCCCTCTCTCTTAAAAAAAAAAAAAAAATCCTACCTTCTGGTCATATGTCACCTTCTCGTGAAGACTTCTTTGATATCTGGCCAGAAGCAACCACTTCCTATTTTGCGCATTACTTTGTACTGCAATTTTTTTATTTTTTTTGACATGGGGTCTCACTGAGTTGTCCAGGCTGGCCTTAAACTTATGATTCTTCTACCTCAGCCTCCCAAATAGCTAGGATTACAGACATGGACCACCACTTTGGGCATATTATGACTTTTTTTTGTTGTTTGTTTGTGGGAATTATTTAGTCTGTCTCTGGAAAATAATCTTCTGGAAAAAATGAGTCATGGCCTGGTTTGCAAGCAGAATATTGCAGGAGCCTTAAAAAGTCTAATATCTAGCAGGCATCCAGTAAGCATTTGTTAATATGAACCATGAATCTATTAATGGAAATTAAAACATACCATAGTACAATGGATGTAATATAGTATTTATTAGCAATTTTCATGCTATGTTAATTGGGGTCATATTCTGTTCTACACCTCAGGTTTCAATAATATTTTATTGAAAAAAGGGTTTGTTGCTAGATATGCTAAGCCATTGTTTTTATTCGACTTCTTCATTTTGTAGATGGGGGGAAGGAAAGAGAGAGAGAGAGACAGACCAAATAGATCTTTTAAAATGACTTCCCCAAGACTTCCCAACTATTTAGTAGCAGAAACAGAATCAGCAGATTATACATAAACAGTATCAGCTGGAAAGATATATTTGTAGAGCAGCTTAGTGACCTCGTCCATTCCTAAGACATTACGCTGCCACTGGGAAACTGAAGATCTGAAGGAAACAGTAACTCAGAGAGGACACCTGAGGTCGCCTCTTGATGAATCCTTCCTTATAGGTACTGTTGCTGCAAAACCATGAAAGATTTGATTTTCTCAGAAAATATGTTATTCACCATGGATTCAAACCATCTTGTTGTCTTGTTTTAAAAGGATAGATAGAAGCTAAAAAAAGGAAAAAAAAAAAAAAACCAAGAAGCATGTGAAATATACAAAATGTGAACAGGTATTAGGTGAACATTTGAACAAATAGCATTTCCCAGGGATTTTATCAAAGTAAGATTATGTGATATTTTAAAACAGCAAATATATCCAGCTGGGCATGGTGGCACATGCCTGTAAACCTAGCAGCTCAGGAGGCTGAGGCAGGAAGACCACAAGTTCAAAGCCAGCCTCAGCAATTTAGTGAGGCCCTAAGCAACTTAGAGAGAGGCCCTGTCTCACACTACAAAATAAAATAAAGAGCTATGGATGTGGCTCAGTGGTTAAGCACCCTTGGGCACTGGTTCAATCCCTGGTACCACAAAAAAAAAAAAAAAAAAAAAATTCGAACACATCCATTGCTTGTATACACTTATCCTTGCATGTATGATAAAATTAATGTTACAGTGGCATTTCTAGCTGTGGCTAGTTCTTGATTCTTTTTTGCTATGAAATTTCTTGTGAACCAGGCATTAAGTTCACAAGGTCTCCAACAAGTTGAGGAAGGATTGAAGAAACAGAAAGCTAGTGAAAGTTTTGGGTTTTTATTTTCTCAATGTTACTTTACAGTAGTAGTTCACTCTTAATAGCAACACAGCCTGACAACGCTTATCTATGTATTTAAATAGAATCTGCCACTCAAATAGTTCTGTGAAGCCTGCCTTTTTTGGCATGAAATAATACAGGGAGGATGGGAAGCTATGGGGTAAAGAGCTGAAACCTGAGTTTATCATCAGTAAGAATAATAATATGTCCAGGATGCTACTTCCTGGGCCAATTTATATATTTAGGTTAGATTTCCCATTTTCAGTACACATCCCAATGAAACAGAAATATTAATGCTGACAGTTGTACTAAGCAAATGAATGAGAATAACCCTTGAAAGATATTTGAAATGCAACTATTTTCCAAGATTAAAAAATATGGAAAATTAACTGTTTGACATAGATTATGGAATATTTCCTTTAATAGCTTGCACTGGCTCTCTCAGAGATAATTCACACATGAAGTCAACATTATTTATAGCACCTACTTTGTGCAAGGCACCACATTAGGAGTTGTGGTTACAAAAAAGGACAATTAGGATAGAAGTAAAATGCTCCTGTCCTGGTATTCAGGTTGGGGAGATGAACATGAAACAAATAGGAAGCAAATCATATAATTATGAAGAAACATAGGACAGTTTGAGAGAGTATAAACTGGAAAGGCTTCCTCTTTGTTGATCCCTGGTCTTGGAGGTGGGCACTCCATCATTTGCTATTAAATAGAGAACAAGAATGTTATGGGCAGGGCTGCCATAGGGAGAAAAGCTGATACCATTATGCAGATCCTTGGCTCAAATCCCTTCCCCCACCAAGAAGGCAGTTTAGCAAAATGTACCACTCCGCTGAGCTGCCTCCCTGAAACATCTATCCTCCCCACAGCTTAGGCTGTTCCAGCTGGCTTTATTGCATAATTGCAAGAGCCTCTGATTCCAACAGGAAGTAGGCCACAGGTCAGCATGAACTGTGAAAAAATATACTTGACAAATTTTTTTTCTCCTTTTAAGCTGTCAGTGCTTTATTCACAAAACTTCATGAATGTATTTCATTTAAAACCCTTTTTATGGGTGATATAAAAAAGAGGAAACATGAAGTGGGACATAGTAGTGCACACCTGCAATCCCAACAGTTTGGGAGACTGAGGCAGGAGGATTGCAAGTTCAAAGCCAACCTGAGCAACTTAGTGAGGCTCTAAGCAGCTTAGGAAGACTCTGCCTCAAAATAAAAAAATAAAAATGGTTGGGGGTGTGGCTCAGTGGTTAAGCACTTCTGGGTCAATCCCTGGTGCAAAAAAAAAAAAGGAAAAAGAAAGAAAGAAATGTAACTGTGAAATATTGCACTTGCATTTATCAAATGCCTTTCTTTTCTCTTTTCATTGTTTATATATATAGATAAGCATCTTCAGTGAGTTTCTATTCTTGTTCACATTTGCTGTTACTAGAACAGAACACAAATATAAATATACCTATCCTACTTGTTACGCATTTCTTATTATGAATTTTTATTTCTAATCACTATAAGGATTTTTTTCTTTCTTTTTTAAAGAGAGAGGGACAGTGTTAGAGAAAGAAAAAGAGAGAAACAATTTTTATTCAGCTCTTCACTGTGAACTTCGTTGCTCCCAGACTTTCCTGTGCACATGGGGCTGGGCTTTGAACTCCCGTACTTGCGTACTCGCATACTCGAGTATGCCGTGCAAACACCACAATCGCCAAGCCACCGCTCCAGCCCCCACTATAAGAATTTTCTACCTAAAGTCTGGTTGCACTATTTTGGGTCAAATAATTCTTAAACATTTAAAATTATTTGTGTTCTTGTGTGTGTTCTTTCTCATACCTCTCTGGCTTACATCTCTTTCTACTTCCTACTTTTTATTTAAGTAATAGTTTCCTGAACAGAAGAACTCTACTAACCCTCTGTTCTCAATTAGAAGCTTCCGGAAAACTTTGCTATTTGGTTTTCCATTAAAAAAACAATTTCTGGCTGGGTATGGTGGCCTGCATCTATAATCCCAGTGACTTGGGAGGCTGAGGCAGAAGGATGTCAAGTTAAGAGACCAGCCTCAGCAGTTTAGCCAGACCCTAAGACCCTGTCTCAGAATAAAAAATGAAAAGGTCAGGCGATATAACTCAGTAGTAAAGTGCCCCTCAGTTCAATCCTCAGTATCAAAAACAAACAAATAAAACTATTTCTGATTCTATGCGTCTATGTATCTTTCTACAAACCTGAATCCTAAACACCCAAAGTTACTTTTTCATTGATCGTAAATTTCCCATAGAGCTGTCACATTCTACCCATTCTCCCTTTAGTAGGGTGGATCCCAATTGGTTAATCTCTTTTACTCATGCTTTAAAAGTTGTGTTTGAATTCGTTGATGTGAACTCTCCGCTTGTGCCCACTCCCACGGCCCGTTTTCTTCACTGAACCTCAAATTAACTCATCGTTTTCCTTTTGTTCCCTCTAGTCATTCAATATTTTTGAATTTTAGAAAGACTGAACACATGCCCTTAAAGTACTGTGTTCGTCACATCATGGAGCAGCCTGAATGCAAGCTCCTTCTCTTTTTTGGAAGTTGTAGGTGGATGACTATCGTATTCACATTTATCATAAACTACAATAAAATCAGACAAAAGGAGTTCTGAATCCTGAAGCCTGTGTTCAAATCTCAGACTTGCTCTTACTAAAGTAGGTCACCTTGCTTTTCTGGTAGTCAGCTATTCTTATAAAATGAAGGAACTGGATACCAAATCACCTCTAAGACTGCTTTTAGGACTAGAATTTTCTGCATATACATATTATGATACCCATATTATAATTTAAAACTTTGCAAGAAATCAACTCTGTTCTCTCAATATTCTCCTTATTTAAGAGCCCTTTCAATTTTTGTTTTGTGCCATTTTACTTTTTTAAAAAAAATCATACTCTTATGGTTCTAATGAAAATTTATTTCTTCTTTTCTCATTCCTTTTACAATTTGTCCTTTTTTCTGCTCAATGACTGTGTAATTGCTCATAAATGTAGACCTATATATTTGTCACCAAAATGAAAGCAGAATCCGTCTGCTCCTATCATCCTTACAATAATTTTTTTTAAGAGGAGAGAAGGACAGTGAAAGAGAGAGGAGAGAGAGAGAATAAATTTTATTTAGTTTTTCATCTGGTTTTTGTTGCTCCAACACTTAGTTGTGTGTGTGGTGCTGGGGTTCGAACCCAGGTTCTTGTGCATGCCAGGCAAGCATCATAATAGTATTATTTTTTTAGGCTACAAATTTACATGTGCCCTTTCCCTTATACACAATACTAACCTTGAATCTAAAGTAAAAATTTTTAAATAATATTTTAAACAATAATACAGTCTATCACAGATATTTGAAATACAAGAAAGCACAAAGAAAAATTCAGAATTTTGCATATTCCCAGTATCCAGAGACAACAATATTTCTTAAAAATAAAATTTGGGTCATACCATATTTATTATTTTCTCCTCATGCATTGCTAAAATAAAAAATTACCTCTGTCATTTCTAATTCTGTCCTCTTTTTATTTATAAAGCTTCACTTTCGCATAAGCAATAAATTCCTAATCTCCAATAGCCATCTACTTTCATGGATTCTGCCCAGAAATTTTGCTTATTAATGTTTCATTAGCATTTTCCAGTGCAGCTAATTTTCAGAGTTTCTATTGTTATGCATATTGCAGAGAGTTGCATGAATATTCGTGCCTTATTTCAAGCTTTATCCATAAAGTACAGGAATTCTAATCACATTTTGCCTCGCAGTGTTGTATGCTTCGCACAGTTAGAAGATAACCCATATGCTGGTTCTATTTTTAAAAGACTTATGCCACTTCGTATTGAAGACTGTCTCTTAATACAAAAACAGAAGTTCAAGCTCTTTTTCAGATTCTGTTATTAGCTTTGTACTAATGGAAAGTCTAGCCCGTCATCTTCTTTGTGTAGCATAATTTTAGGCCTGAGGTATTATCCGCTCACTGGCTATCACTAGTCTTTGCAATGAAATTATGAAGATAATTTAATCTAAATTCAAACCCATTGAGTGCCTCCAATTACTGCTGTTCTTTGTTAGTTTCTTTAAACAAGATCATAAAAAGCACTAGTGTCACGAATTTTATTATTCCCCCGCCTTGCCCCCGAATCTAACCGAATTTATCTGCCACAGCCTTGTTTAACAGGAGGGGAATCACTTGCAAATGCTGTGATAAGCCAGCCTGTTCCAGGAACTCTATTTTTTTCTCATGAACTTTATTATGCTTTCTAACTCTCAGACATTTGCCTCTGCCACTTACAATCCAGCCTCCCATTAGGAAAATGAAAGGTACAGTCTCAGCGCATTAGGAGTCCCGTTTCATCCCTGTTGCTTTCAGGGTCCTAAGAGGCTTTCTGCAGAGCTGTATCGTGAGGACACTAACTTGTAGGGGTCTTGGTATCGCTCTCAGCTCTTGAAGACCTTTATATTTTTTCTGGAGGCAAAAAAGATCTTGAGGCAAGTTCTCCTACTGTTTTCAGCTTTATTTTTTACAGATACTTATTATTTATCTCTCCAAAGATCATTTTCTCCTTTATCTGACATGTATATTTTAGAATGCCTTTGAGTAAAGGTTTTGGTTTTATCGATACCATTTTCACCTTTCACAAACACGCCTGATCTTTTTTTTTTCTCCATTTTCAGTGTCTCCACCCTCTCCCAGATGGATCCACTCTCTTTTGGCTGCTGTATCACACAGATTCCCCTCCTTGTCATCGCTGTCTCGAGGTCTGACCTCTCGCCCACAATCTCTCCTGTTAGGCATTTTCCTCAATGACGCTGATTCCAAGCACAAAGTATAGCTGCTCTCGTATCACATAGCCCCGCTCATCTGGGAGCAAACTCTTCTCTTCCACCCTGCACTCTTCACAGTTTTATTTTTCTTTTTCATACTTCTTTAGTTTTGATATTCTCCTACAATGTTTGTCTATTATTGGGTCAGAAAAGATGAAAGCGGAATAGAAAATGAATCAGATTTTTTTTAAACCTACATTTATAATGAATAACATTCACTAAATATCAGAATGAGCTAGGGCAGAGACTTCAGAGGACCCCTTTATCCTTTATTAAATATAACATCAGGTCACAGAAAAAGAGGTTCACAGGGAGACAACTAAGCAAAAATGGCATGTGTGTGTGGTGAAATTAGGAATGGTGTAGGTATTCTCTTGATGTTAGAAATCAGTGCTGTAACCAGCACAAAATATTCCACAAAATCTTGTTCCACTTGTTCCATGAATAGGATAGGATACTGGACTACTACAGACTGTGGTTTGACTAGAGTGCCAATGTGCAAGTTTTTCAACTGTAAAGCATTTTTTTTCCTATATTCTTCCAGGAACCATGACATTCTGTGCTCCACATATGTTGATCTGGCATCTCCCCAACTCATCAGTTTTCTGTGTTCGTTATTCTCTGCATAATTTTTACTGGTCGAGTATAAGAATGTTTTACAAGCAGCATTTTTTTCTGACTCCTTTTTTCTCATTTGTTTGTCTTTCTCTGTCTTCTTTCTTCTTCTATATTATATTAACTATTTCTCTGTAACAACTTACCAGTTTAGAACTACTGACATTTGCAATCTCATAGCTTCAGTGGGTTAGGAATTGAGGAGCAGCTTGGGGCGGTGGTTCTGGTTCTGGTTTAGTCACATTGTCATCCAGAGCTGGACCAAGGCAGGAGGTCAGGTTCCAGGAGGGTTCACTCAGAAAGCTGCTGGTGCCTTTGCTCCTCTCCACACGGCAGCTTGAGTGGCCTCATGCACGGCAGCTGGTTTTCCCCATAGCATGCATTCAAGAGAGTGCAAGGAGGAAGTCCCACTTCCTTTTATGACCTAGTTTTGGAAGTGACACACCAACTTTTTTGCCTCATATTGTTCATTAGCAGCAGCTCAATAAATCCTACCGAAGAAGAAGAACCTTACTTTAGCTCGTAGAGAAAGAATTATTAAAGTAATTGTGGACATCTAAAAAAAAAAATTCACTACCCCTACCTCCTTCTCCTTCCTTTTATGGAAATTGTTATTTGGAGAAAGAAAACTAAGGCAGCACCCACCCATATTGCTTTCTTACTCGAGGCTTCCAAATCATACCCTCAATGGAAAGAACACCAGACATTTAGGAACCAGAGAACCAAATTTACTCTCAATTCCATACTTAAGGAAGATTGTGCTCCTGGGTGACCCACGTAACCTTATTTTACTCATTAAACTGTAGAAACGTTCTAAGTTTTCTTTTAACTTCACAGTTTGGTTTCATTTCCTATATTTGTTTTGCAGAAAAGTATTAGTTAACTTGCATTCTTTCAGAGTTCCAAGATGAAATTCCTAGCTTTTTTGGGACTCAATCACTAAAAGAATCTACTTACACACACATTTTTGCTACAGCCTTATTTACCTTTACCTGCCATTCGTAATACATGGGTTTAAAATAAGTGTCCCACCTACATCAGGGCCCCAACGTGAAAGAGAGCGCCTGTCTAAGGTGGATAATTGAGGACAGTGTCATAAGAACACTGCCGATAGTGGTGCAGGTGGGGTTTAAGGAGACCTGCATGGACTGAACAATGCCTGTGAGAAGCACAATATCAAGGAACTGTTGCCACTCTGAGGCCAAAATAGCAAAAGGGAGCGATTATCAAAATCCAGCAACAGAGAGAGACCTACTAGCTAGACCTATATATAGCCTTTGGTCTAGAGTTGGAGCCCGTTTGCAGTGACTCCAGAGCAGAGAGGCGAGAGAGTAAATACCCCAACTTCATTGCCCTCCTTCCCTTTTATCTTTGTCATCCCATTTGTTAATCAAACCCAACCACAGATAACTACAGAATGGACCTCATAAATGGAAAATAGGCACCACACTCCTCAAATAAGGTTAAAATTACATTTCAAACATGAATGTAGGGATTATTAAAACATGGTCAATATAGTCAGATCTAGGCAGAAGACCCAATAGCTTTGTGAGTACCCAGCATAATCTGGATGATCCATGGTGTGTCCCCTCAGGAGGATGAGATTGAGTTGTAAAGATGTTTAAGGGAGGTTCTACTCAGGTAATTATATTGTACTCTGTCCAAAGTGTCAATAGAAGTTGGGAATTCTATAAAAGGGATACTGAGGGAGACAGAATATGACAGCTTCTCCGGAAGTACCGGAAGGACATTGCCCTGGCTTAGGAACACAAATATTTTCTGGGAGGCAGATAATACCGTGGAGTAGATACATGCACTGTGCTATCACTGCTTGGTGATAGCCCTTTTATATAATGCATTCTCTGAGCAGTCCTTTGATGGTAAGCTATCCTGTTTTGATGTGATGTAATAATGTACTGATCAGGTACCGAAGTATCCAGATCTTTCATACTTGCTTTGCTGACTCTAATTAACAAGTCGGTCTTCTGGCGGTTGTGTCTCTTAGCTAAGTTATGTCCATTCTCAAGAGATGGATGTGGAGGTAGGAACAAGCCAGATGTTTACCTACAGATCCCCAGGGACAGCCTCTGGATTGGAGGACACTGAGCATAGGAATGAAGGTGGCCTGTGAGGAGCTATCAAGTGCCCCCTCGACCCTGCACTTAACCACGTCTTGGCACATATCACAGTTTAGCATAATTGCTTGTTTGGTTATTCATCTCCATTGCTAGGCTCTAAGCTCTGTTATTAAGCCATCTTAATAACAGCATGGAAAAGAATGAATGAATGGATGAATGAACTTGTCAAAGTATGAATGTGGATCTTTCCAAAATTATCCTCACTCTGCAAAAGCTCTTTAAATCAGTGTTCTGCAGTTTAGCTTCTTTGGAACTCTTATTCTCCTTCTGTTCGTGGTCACCTTAAGGAATTCCAGTCTGTTTTACTTATCACTGTTCCACGTGTCAAGCTGGATCCTAATCCCTTTTCATCTCATAGTTTTTACTGTGCCTTAGCCTTTTCAATCAGCTTCACCATAACACTCTTATAGCTAGGCCTGTTTTGATCATGTGGTCTTTTTTTTTTTTTAACTTCCTTCATTTTGGATAGTGTTGGGTTTTTTCTTTCTTTCCTTTATAAGTAGGTGTTCATATTTTTTCGATTTCTATTAGCTTTTCCCTTTTGGTTCCCAATTGCTTTTCATGTCTTTTCCATTACCCCTCGCCATCGCTCCTTGCCCTACTCTTCTCCTTTCGTCCATTCACCCTGCCACCGCTGCTCAGTGAGGCACCGTATCCCCCTGTAGTCTAAGAGCCTATAAGTTTCTGGTTGTGGCTGCTGCCATCTGCTTCTTTCCCCTGACTGCTCTTTTTCTGGCTCTGAGAAATTAGATTTGATATGCCACTAAAAGCAGTTTGATAATGCAAAATTTGGAAGATACGTAAGAGTAGGGAGAATAATAGAAAATATTCCTTTCTGCTTTGGCCATTATTAACATTTGCCAGTTTTGATTCTGGATATGACCTACTGTGATGTGCTACTGAGCTCCTGTTCTCTACACCTTCAACCTGCAAGCGTGAAGCAGGTCAGTTTCAAACGCCCTCTTGAGCCACAGAAAGTCCAGGTGGACTTGACTGTCAACTGCTGTGCTCCCAGCACACACTCTGAGCACACCTCTCTTTAGTGTTCACCTTGCAGCTGAGACCATGATGTGATCTCCCTCCCTCTCTCCTCCTCTAGTTTGTGAGCCCTTTAAGGGAAGGAGTTTTATCTTCTTTATCTTTGTATCCCTATCTCTGTGAACATAGTACCTGGCATTTAATAGTTCTTTGCTTTTTTCTTAAAGAGAGAGGGATAGTGAGAGAGAAAGAGAAAGACAGAGAGGACCAATTTTATTTAGGTTTTCATGTGGTCTTCGTTGCTCCAACACTTTGGTGTGTATGTGATGCTGGGGTTTGAACTCACATACTAGCATGCCACGCAACCGCTGAGCCACCACGCCAGCCCCCACTTAGTGGTTCTTAACAAAAAGTTCCTGAATGAATGAATGAAAAATATATTGTAATAAGGAATTTCAAATCTAAGTTAAAATTCAGCTATTCTGGTCATTTCCTTTCTGGTCTATTTTCCCTTATCTATAATTCCATTTATTTTCCCTCTGAGGCAACGGAGTTTCTTGGTTGGTTTAGCTTCCTTGTTATGATGTAATCACTTATGAAATATCTAAATTGTATATCAGATGATTTTGTTTCTAAATGATGCTATTACTGCTATGGTTTGGGTATGGGTAGTACCTCAAAGGCTCAAATGCTGGAATGTTGGTCCCTAGTATGAAGCTGTTAAGGTGGTTAGATCTTTAGGAGATGGGACATAGTAGGAGGTGATTAGATCATAGGATGCCACCCTCAGAAGGGATTAATGCTCCTCCCTCAGAAGTGAGTTCTTGCTGTAGATTGTTTGCATGAGAAGCGGCTGTTACAGGCAAGCCTGGTACATTCCTTTGCTTTCTTAGCTCAAGCCCTTCTGCTTCCCTGTTGTGGTATGATGCAGCCACAGGGGCCTAGCTAGATACCAGCATGCTGCCATTTGGACTTTCCAGGCATCAGAATACTGAACTCTTTTCTTTGTATAATACCCAGTCTCAGGTATTTTATTATAGCAACACAAAGCAGACTGAGATAATCACCAATGTTTAGGAAGCACATCTGTGTCAGGCACTATATGAAGTCTTTGCAGATATTATCTGTTACTCCTAAATCACAAAACCCTAGGAACTAGAAACTAATATTATTCTCATTTTCCAGATGAAAACGCTAAGGTCCAGGGAGAGTAACTCATCAAGATCATATCACCTGTAAAGATGTATTGGGAAGGTGGGGAGGGATTAGGGTGGGTAATTGGGGGGGGGCTCTTGGGGGTAAATCTAATTTTCAGAATTTGTATATATATATATATATATATATAATATTATTTCATTAGAAGTTTGTTTGTTCAACAAATAAATTTCTGAATTAAAAAAAATCATATCACCAATGAGTAAAGGAGTCAGTATTAAACTTATATTTGCTTCTAGAACCAATGCATCTATCCACTATGCTTATTAACTTACTTCCATGTAAGAGCTCTTCATCTTAGTTAAAGATTCTAAACCTTTCTCTTTACTTTATCCAAAATAAATAAGAAAGTTCTTTACTCATAAAGCTCAAGTCTTGCTCTGCTCTTTCACCCTTGGCAACTGAATCACAGCAAAAAATCTCTCTTGAAGTCTTCCCCAGTGAGTTTATAATCTGAGTTCCCACACAATAGCTGCATGCAGGCACTTGTTGGCTACTGTTCATCTTTTCCCGATGACAAACAGCTTTGCAGACAGCTTCACAATCTCCCCTCCTTCCCCGTAGGGACTACTGTGGGAGCACAAGTCCATACCACAAACAGGCCACATCTTTCATCTCTCTCTTTCCTGAATTCTTCTTCCTCTGTCTTACACTATAGCTTCAGCCCTCCTGGTCTTGACATCTTCCTGTCTTGGGGTTTCTTAGCACTTCATGTCTCTGATTGCTAGAATGGATATGAATTTTTGTGTGCTCAGGATAGCTTCGGGACATCACTCTTCACACTTTCCATTCTCAGTCCACGTGTTGTCATGGAACTGGCCTACATTGGGGCCATAACCCAAAAAATCACAATCTCAAATATTATAATCTCAAAAATTGTTCAAATCCCCAAAATTGGTAAATTTTAAACTCCCCCACAAATCAAAACCTCTCAAATAAAATTCCAGTCAAATAATTTAATAATAATTTTAAAAGCACTTATGTCCCTTTTTAAAGGAGCAATTATTTGAGAAATTTATAAAAACATGGCAAAATACTTTACAATCCTCTTTACATTAAAAACACTAAAAAGTAGACAATAATAACATATATTTTTCCAAGCATAAACACTCTGTTGGGCTGGGGAAGATAGTTGTATGAGTATAACATTTATGCAGAGGTAATTTATATGCATAAAGAAATAAATGTATAAATGCATAACACTGATTAGTAGTTGTGTGCATCAGTCTTTGTAACTGTGGCCATCTGAAATACCACAGTGGGAAACCTGTTTTTTGCCAGGATCAGTCAAAACCCTCCATGGGTTACTACTGTATATGTACTTGGCCAGAGTCAAGATTTTGAAAAATTTTATCTTTTGCAAATGCAGATGTACAAAAAAGGACATCTCTTCATTTACTAAGGAATTTTTACCACATTGTGAATACACACAATGTTTACACACAAAATCAGTGTTATGATACACACTTTCACTAAGTCAAATTTGTAAAACAAAAAAAAAGTGTACAAAGCACACTATAACTCTGTCTTTACACAATTTATTCCTCCTGTATTGGAACAGCAAACTGTAAAAAGAAATGCTGTTAGGGGGACCCTATCTGAAAATAAAATTAAAAACAAAAAAGGGCTGGGGAAGTAATTCAGTGGTTAAGCTCCCCTGATTCCATCACTGGTACCAAAATAAATAAATAAGTAAAAAAAGTAATTCTGACAATTTAAATTGCTAGAAAATAAAAAACTAAAATAAAAAAGAAGCCTCCCTCCAAAAAAAAAAATCTAACTTGACATATGAAGAAGTATATTAAAAGGGTAGATTATTGGCAATTGCACAGAGGTAGTCTGTAAGAGCTGACCGACACTTATGTTTATTAATTGTATTTGTATTTGGAAGTCTTGTATCACAATGAATAGCTGCTTTTTTTGTTTAATCTCTAGTATCCAGAAGAAAAAAAAAACCCTGCTCATTACTTTATTACTTTTGAGGCATGGCTGTCCTCAGAGAATACGCTCACATTCATTTTTCTCTTTGAATTTGCTCTGTGATTTGATATACATAGACACAAGCATTCCCTATTGAATTTTCCCATCTTCTGTCACATGCTGTATGTTCTGGGTATGCAGAAACCCCTAAGATTTGCTGGTGATTGAACATTGTTGTGTGCTTTCTTATGCTACTATGCACATAATTATTTTTTAATCAATCAGTAGCTTCTCTGACTTATTCAGGCAAATGCAGTTTTAATTCATTACAATCTGCTTGAATTTTGTCAGCTGAAAGGAATGTTGGTGCAGACAAATGCAGCTTTCCTAAATTAGTTCTCTTCTTGGCTATATTACCCTTCCTTAGCATTTGACTTTGTACCACCTCCTATGGAGCTTTCCACCCTTCCACACGGTTATTGTGATTTGGGGATTTTCAATTTTCAGGATTTCAACATTTAGGATTTTAATCTTTCAGAATTATGATTTTCAGGGTGATAGTCTTTAGGGATTTTAATCTTTTGGGATTTCAGTATTCAGGATTACAGCTTTCCGAATTGTGTGTTTTGGGATTATGACCAGCATCTAACTTGTCTAAGCCCCTGCTCCATGAGTGAGCACACGAACCACGCCTGGCCAATTATAATTTGGAATTACTCCAACAATAGCAATTGGGTCAGGATGGACACATGACTGTGATGAGACTTGGAATTCCTTTAAAGGACTTGTGCTACCAAGTGAATGACGCTCACAAGCCTGAAGATGCCTGCAGCTACTTCTGCCACACATGGAAAAAAGTCTGCTTGAGCAGGGAAACTTCACAGAGAAATCAGTCTCAAGATACATACTCCCAATCTTGTAAATTGAAGCCTGGATCAAACTATGCCTAAAGTCACCTAGGCTTCTGATCACAACAGTTGTCAACAGGAAAGCACTCCATAGAGTTGACCTCTGTTTTGAGGAGAAGGAGAACACCAACTCTTCCTTAGATATAAACATACTTGGGACTGGGATGTAGCTCAAAGGTAGAGCATTTGCTCAGCATTCATAGATAGACCTCAGGTTCAATACTCAGTCTCTCTCTCTCTCTCTCTCTCACACACACACACACACACACACACACACACACACAGAGTATGTGATTGTGTGCTGAGGAGGAGGCACACAAAGAGCAAGAACTTTCAAACTATGCCCTTAGCTGGCCTAAGGGGTTGCATGAAAGTTCCTTCGGGGACACCATGGAAACCAAAAACGCAAGGCTAAGAATAACTCTGTATTTGTTTTCTATACTAGGCTTCAAAATAAGGTTTCTGTTGCTAGCAAAAGCAAAACCAAAAATTCTCTGGAAATGATTGACATAATGTTTATGTTAGTTCTTCTAGAAACCCAGCTTCCTCTCATCTCTAAATCCTGCTTTGCATCCTATTTCAGCTGTATTTATACTCCCAAATACACAATTGTGTAATTGTATTTCATACTTTCTTTTCTTTCTGTTGTCGTCATGTAGGGTGTGATATACTGGTCATTTCTTACCCACACTCTTTTCTCCTAAGCATCAGCCAATTCATGAGTTCAACAAATTCAGGTGCTGGAGCGGTGGCTCAGCGGTTACGGCACTTGCCTAGCATGCACAAGTACACAAGTTCAAACCCCAGCACCGTGTACACAACAAAGCCCCAGAGGAACGAAAGTCACATGAAAAAATAAATAAAATTGATTCTCACTTTCTCTCTCCCTCTCACTGTCCCTCTCTCTTAAAAAAAATTCAAATGAGCAAATAATGAGTGCAATGCTGTGTGCTGTTTTGAAACATTCGTGAATTCTTTTAGCTCTCTGAGATGTAGGTAGCTATTTATGTTCAATGAATAGGGTGAGGTGATCATCACAGAGGTCACAAGGCAAAATTTTGGCAGAGCCAGTGAAATAACCCCCACCACAGTCAGGTATATAAAGAGCCCAAAGTTAAGGAAGAGATAGACTTGGTTTGTTACTAATTTTTGGAACTTCAGAAAATTATTCAACTTACGTGAGCCTCAGCTTTCTGTCTATAAAATGTAATATTCTCTATCTTGTAATGATATGTGTATCTTATACTAAATAACATGTTAAACACATTAGTACAAAGTTGGCTTAGGAACTATTAGTTTCTTTATACTCCACCAGGAAATACATAGGTTCCTCTATCCGTGATAATTTTCACATAAAAGAGGTCTTTTTTTACCGGCATTTAAATATTGCTATACATTGTATGTGTATATATATATATTTTTTTCAGTGCTAGGCATCAACCCAAGGCCTCATGCATGCTAGGTAAGTGCTCTATCATTGTGCTATGCACTAAATGCTAAATACTGTTCATCATTTAGATGCTTGTATATGTAGAATGCATTGTGCCACAAGTCGTAATATTTAATCATCTCATGATTGATAATACTTTCTTTGGAGAGAGCAAAGACCAGTTACTATGGATTCTCAATAATAGGACACATGGACAGGAGTCAACACAAATTATTATTATTTTTTTTTTTTTAAGAGAGAGACCGAGAGAAGGGGCAGGAATCAATTTCATTTATTTTTTCACCCTTTGTTTTTCTGACACTTAGTTGTGTATGGTTGAGTATGTGGTGCTGGGGTTCCAACCTGGGTCCTTGAGCATGCCAGGCAAGTACTCTGACCACTGAACCACCATTCCAGCTCCTATTTTGTTATTGTGTCCAAGGAAGAAGTCAAGAAGATCTGCACACTTTCAACATAAGGTGATTTCTTTCTAACCATCTGAATCTAGCTATCATTCATTGAATCAACAATACATTCAGGTCTAATGTATACGAGGCAGACTATCGTAGGGCTTGGAGACACAGCGTAAACAAGACTGTCCAAATGTGGGGAAAGGGCCAGCGGGATGATCTCTTCATTTTCTTCATTCCACTCTCCTGCCCTTTATGGCCCTTATCTTTGATGCAACAGCTTAGGGCAGAGGGCAGCAAATTATGTTTTTGGATAGCTGAGCTAAGGATGACTTTACATTTTTAAAGAGGGCCTGTGTAGCTTGCAAGTCTAAAATATTTACCATCTGGCCCTTAACAGAAAATATGTGCTGATTCCGGTTTGGAATAATCTATGTCATTCATCAAGACCAGAGGAAACAGTGTAATCATATGACTATTAGAATCTTTTTATTAATAATTTTGTTGTTTATATGAAGAATTATGAAGTGTTAGTTCCTGTGATTTTAAAACCATATTTAAATGTAAAAAGTGATGGCTAGTGGGAGGGCAGACTTTTGATACCAACTTGGGATGATAGCAATTCTTTCTTTTAAGTTATTTGATTGTTTCCCTAGAGTGTAACCTCTAAGAAAATGTACTCTGTCTAATTTTTCTGACATTTTTTCTATTTCCTTTCCTGTACCTAAAATGGTGCACTAGAAGATGACTTGCAGAAACTATGACAATGGGGAAGAAGGAAGAGGCAGATGTGGCTTTGCCGTTACTCCTGCCCTTTAACAATTATTACTTAAAAATCTCTTAGCCTTCCATCTAAACACTCTCTGCATTTCTTTACTGAGCTGTATTTATTAAAACAAAACAGTCTTCCATTTAAAGTCTCAATATTTCCTAGCACTTTCTCATGGCTGCACTCAGGTACTTCCTGAGGTCGAGGCTTCTTTTACTTGCTCAGGAAGGGTCACCGATCAGTTCGTGATTTCATTTTTTGACTTTCTCCCTAAGGTCCGTTCTCAGTCGTGGAGATACACTTTCTTCTTCCTCCTGTGAAGTGGTTGCCGGTAGCAAGGCAACCAGCTCCCACCCTAAGCTTGTGACAGGCTGCTCTAGTCCAGAGTCTGTCAAACCAAGCTCTGGCTACCAGAATCCTGGCTCAGGTGTCAGCTGACTAATTCCAGCTCTACTTCCTTTGATATGTTGTTGGATCTGGGCCAGCTGCTTAGCTGAATGCCTACATTTTCACATCTGTAATATTAAGATAATGTCAACTTTCATTTCAGCTTCTGGGAATAGAATTAAACTGTATATGAACATTGATGTTCCCATGGTAACAGTCATGTCAGATAGCTAGCTTGCCACTGGAGGAAATAAATTATTTATGATAAGTACTTAAAAACTCCTGTCATGATAATAAAAGATTTTTACAGGAAATCCTGGGACTACACTTTCGCATTCATTTGCATTCATTATTTCAAGGAGCGTTCATCCTTCTGCTCCAAACTACCTACTCCCAATTCACAGAATAAAATCAATTAGCACATCCTAGAATTGGTGAATTCAAAAGCAATGTAGAATGCTCCCATAGCTTGTATAAGCAGAAGGAAGAGACTCACTTCC
The DNA here is from genome assembly GCA_004027875.1 of Aplodontia rufa. Lineage (NCBI taxonomy): Eukaryota > Metazoa > Chordata > Mammalia > Rodentia > Aplodontiidae > Aplodontia > Aplodontia rufa. The sequence goes on along the minus strand of PVKS010004844.1, from coordinate 8,440 downwards.
TAACATTATTCATTAAAACCAAGAAAGAGTCCATAGGTGTGCCTTGTTTGGGTAGAAATTGTTCCAGCTTGGGAGCATCTGAAGAAAATAGGAAAGCTAGGAAGCCCTACAAAAGGCAAATTTATTAAAATATTATTATTACTACTATGGGGGGAATTTTTTTGCTTTTTTCTTTTTGGTACTGAGGATTAAACCCAGGAGCACATTATCACTGACTTTCAACCCCAGTCCTTTTTTTTTTTTGTATATATTTATTTTTTATTTTCAGACATGGTCTCACTAAATTGCTAAGGCTGGTCTTGAACTTGCAATCCTCCTGCCTCAGCCTTCTGGGAAATTTCTAAATATATGAAAAAGTACAGATATAATAATAGTCGCCCATATTATCATCATTCAGAGATAAACAATATTAACATTTTTCATCTATAGCCTTCTGCAGATATTTACAATGTGTGCGTGTGTGTGTGTGTGTGTGTGTGTGTGTGTGTATCCTGGCTTGGGCACCAGCCAACTAATTCCAGCTCTTCTTCTGATTTGTTGTTGAATCAGGGCCATCTACTTGGCTTCTGAATGCCTACATTTTCACATCTGTAACATTACGATAATACCAACTTTATATTTTTATATTTTGCAATCAAAAATAAATTTAGTGAAAATGGTGGTGTTTTACATTTCTGCAAGACTCTAATGTCTGGCTCAAAATAAAAGGCAGCCAGATCCTGCTATCTGCTCTGTATTGATGATGTTGCATGTATTTTCCTGGCTGAAGCATATGAAGGAAATCTTGCTTCGCACAGATGTGTGACTAGAAAAGGAAGGACCTGGCAGTTTCCCTGAAAAGTCTCAGGGATCCTCTGCCCACACCTGGAGAAGTGTAGCCCCAAACTAATTTCTGGACAGTCTTTTTATACTTCAGTTTCCCTTTTTGTAAAAAACATGGTAGCAATAGTATTACAAAGTATTGTAAAACTATAACAGGAAAAATGCTGTGGTGACAGACAGAAACCTACACCTGTATTGAAAACCAAAAACATACTTCCTGTGTGGATATTTAGAGATAAGTTGATGTCTGAAGTAACATGGTTATTACAGCAATTCAGTCTTCCCAGAGGACATTTAGGTTTCACACTTAAACGCTGACACGCAAAACTAAGAACTTCTATGTAGACTTAAAATTTTCTTTATGTTGTTTTGCTAAAAAAATATTTTATTTCCAGGAGAATAAAATCTTATTCCTGGTTCAGTTTGGAAATAGACATGTATTTCTCTGAAACTCACTGGCAGGTTGTCTAGGCATTTTTTGATCTATAAATGGATTCATGCTTTGTTTCTTGGAAATGTTGAGTGTGTCTTGTTTTAACTTAATGAGGTCAGAAGTGGAACTAATCATTATGGGTTAAAGTCAGAATATAAAGTTTTCCCTGGCGGACCTCATAATGAATTCTGTGCATTGGAACTGATCGATTTTGTGATCCAATGATTCTTATATAACATTTCTGCAATGGATTGATTATGTATTCTCTGTTGATAGATGTGTGGAAATGGAGTATTTGCATCCTTGTGGGGTCTATGTCAAAACAGTGCACACTTTGCTTAATCTGATACAGGGATTTGGCCTGTAGAGGAGGGATTTGGGCACAGGATGGCACCTGGTGTTCATATGGATCCAGTCCTGAGCCCCACCCAGAAGTTAGTAGATTGCCCTCTGTTGTAAGATCCTCATCGTGCTGTCTGGCAGTAGTTCTGCTTCCAACCTTTGAGAGACAGGGGAGACGCAGCAACACCAGTTTTTCTCTAATCCTCTCCAAATTCTGGATTGTACCTAAACTTGGCATCCCAAGTATTTGCAGCCCAGATTTCAGAGACAGTTGTGTCTGCAGTTAGAAAATTAAGACAATAGTCCCTAGGGCTGAATGAGGAAAAAAATGTAAAACGGCATGGAAATGTTTTAAAAAGAGTTTAAACCCGATAGAGGCATAAGAGTTGTTGTTTTTAAGTGCCCAAAACCTCCTCGTTGTAAGGCATTTGGGTAAACATAGACACACGAGGTCTGAAGGGATTCTTTGCTTTGTGCTTGTAAGTTTTTCATCACTGTGACCAAAATACCTGACAAGAACAACTTAGAGGAGGAAAGTTTATTTTTGCTCATAGTTCCAGAGGTTTAGTCCCCTGATAGTTGAGTCCAGTGGGCTGGGCCCAACGTGAAGAACATCATGGCAGTCGGGTGTGGTAGAGGAGCACTTCCTAGAGGAGAGAGGGAGGGGAAGGGGCCACAGGGAAGATGCACCCCTCCAGGGCACAACCCCAGTGACCCATCTTCTCCAGCCACTCCCCACCTTCCCACAGTTACTAAGATGGATTGATTACGTTACAGCTCTCACAACCCAATCGTTTTACCTCTGAACTGACTGCATTAACACAGGAGCAGGACTCCTCACATCCAAATCAAGATAGCATCTATCAGATCAAGAAAAAGAACACTCTAGATTCTTCCCAGATCATCCTATAATGATCCAGGCTGTGGAAACTTTAGAGTTGACATCAGCTGTAACGCTACCTGCTTATCCTTTCTCTTCCCTTTCATCATAAGTGAGTGGTATTGAACTTTATTATCTTCCCTTGTAGCCTAACGACTTGTTCTGTCTTGCAAAATTGACTGTAGCTTCATTATCACTGACATTATTTTTCAAGTCCCTTATATTTTGCTATCAAAATGTAGCTAATAAAAACCACTGACGAATGATTTATGAGAATATATCAAAGAATCCAGTGTGTGTGTGTGTACATCCAGCATTAAAAAAATCCTCTATCAATTTTTTTTCTGTTAAAAGTAAGCAGGGCCTTGGCACTGAAATAACCTTTGAACTTAGAAATTGGTTCTCAAGTGAAACCTCGACTTCTTTGTGTTTAATTAGACTTCAATTGCTCTACTTAAAAAGGTCACCTAAATTTGGAAAAGACAACTGATTCTAATTGTGACAATCTAATGGTTGCTGAGTTTTATTAGAAAGGTTCAAGTATTTTTGCCATCCACTTAGTGACATTTACTCATACTTTTCACCACTAAGGCATACACACACACACAAAATAATTTTGGGATCTCAAGAAATAAAGCAATCGTCTTTTAATGGATTAGGTTGGCTTCCTTGGGTCAGCTTTATCAACTTGCTGTGTGTAAATATTTTAGGCTATGTGCACCTAATTTTCTTTGCTGCAATAAGGGAACTATGTTGCCCATGGGGTCCATTAGAGGTGTTGCAGGTTGAATAAGGAAATGTCTATAAAGTACTTATCGTCTCTAGAGAGAGCTGGGTTATACATGACTTTATTTCTGGGGAGCCAAGGTAAAATGAACTGAGTAACCAGGGGAGAGGGCTCAATGGGAGTTAAGGCAGAGGAACCAGACGGGAACTCTGGAACCTGGGTTGGAGTTGCATAGGCTCATTTCCCATGGCGGTATGGGGCTGTCAATCAACATATTCTTCATATTATTCTTTGGTTCATATGGAAATGGAGATCAGTTCTACACTGTGGCTTAGGACCGTACAAAAGACTCCAGATATTCTCTGAGACATGCCAACTTAGTTTATACACAATACTGGGCAAAGTGAGAAAAATAATCTAGCTAAAGATCATGACACGGAACCTCTCATATAGACCACTATTCAAACATAAGCTGGATGATAATTATTGTTATTGTTACTTCTAAACATGTATAAATAGCCAAGAATTTTTTCTTTCTTTTTCTTTTCTTGTGCTGAAGGTCAAACCTAGCACCTCATTGCCTGCTAGGCAAACACTCTACCACAGCTCTCCAGGAATTTTTTTTAAAAGCACGTATCACCTTTACTTTTATGACCTTTCTTATGTATTTGCATAGAAATTTCAAATACTACAGCATTATTACAATACTTCTTTCTTATTGCTTGAAGTATCATTGAATGAATTTTGCATCATAGAAAAATAACAGCCTAATCTGTCATATTCCCACAGGTGTCTCAAAAAAAAAAAAAAAAAAGATGACTACATCCAAGCTCAGAATTAGGGAAAGCGGAACAGAAACAGGAAAGGCCATAGAAGTGCCACCATTGTAACTGCTGCTGCAGCTGCCCTGATAAATACAGGAAGAAGTAAGCTAGGCTGATGTCCTGAGGCTGTAAGCTGTTGATCTACAAGCAGGAGGGGAAAACTGCAGTTCTGAAAGATTTATCAGAAAACCGTTTCTTAAGAACAACAAAGCAATGTTATGGAAGATGAACTGATCTCTTTTCTCAGTGTTTCTAGAAAACAAAACAAAACAAAATTTGTGCTCTTATTTTAGATAGAATGGCCATAGTAAGAATTTGAAGCATCTCATAGGGATATCTTTCTAAAGCCTCTAGGATGTGAGCCATTATAGCAGAATCTTGGGGAAAAGACAATTCAGCTATAGGGACTTGCAGAAAATGACATTGTATCTCTGAGTCTATCTAACACACTACTTCCTTGGAAGGGTTAATTTCAGTATTCTTTATTGTTCTATTAATGATGATGTTCCAAGAACAAAGGGATGTAGCAATTGCACATGGCCCAAGAGCAGTTAGTTAATGATTTTTCCCTCCTCTGTCTTCTCCTTACTCAGTAGTCCTTATTCTCTTAAACTGTTCTCAAGAGAGGATTTGATCTACTCCTTACTCCAAAGAACAGAAAGAGCAAATATTAAATGAAGGTGTGTGTGTGTTCTTTCTCATGTGAATTTTCATTAGGGTGCTAAAGAATAAACTACTTGTAGAATTGCAGACATCAGCTAGCCTGGTAGGGAGGTATTGGGGGCAGCAAGGAGGTTGCTGTTTGCCTAGCTGTCTCTGTCTCTGAGCAAGGCAGACCCTAATGGGTTCCCCTTACATGGCAGACATTTCTCTGAAAGTCACTTTGGAACTCATAGTTAGATATCTATGTTGTGTATCAGAATAAATGGCTTCACAAGGAGGCATTTCCTGTCTGGCTCTGTCTCAAGTTGCCTAAGGCAGCTTTTCAGCAATTTTAGAAGAGTTTTCAAGCTGATCGCCATCCTTGGCAGACCTGCAAAAGAGACCAGTTGCTGAGAAATGTCTCATTTTTTATCAGAATGATGATGATGATGATGATTTTTAAAGAGAGGGACAACGAGAGAAAGACAGAATCAATTTTATTTAGTTTTCCATGTGGCTTTTGGTGCTCTGACACTTCGTTGTGTGCGTGGTGCTGGGGTTTGAACCCACGTCCTCACACATACCAGGCAAGCACTGTAACCACTGAGCCACTGCTCCAGCCCCTTTCAGAATGATTATTACAGAGAAAGCAAAAGGAAATTTTTATTATATAGTTGTAACCAATTGTGGTAAGAAATAGCAAAGCAATGGTTGAATATGAACCTGCTTTCCTTTTATTCAGAAAATGCAAGACTTTCTTACTAGTGACATTCCTTCTTGAATATCATGGACTTATTTGACTTGGCGGTCTTGTTAAGCTTGTGCAATAACATCACAGGAAGCCCCCCAAATCATGGAGCCATCTGCACAATCTTTATTTCCCTGACAAATCTACCAATCAGGACACCTGGTTTCTCTAACAATATCATTCTATTTTGAAAATGACACCTTGGGTACTTTAAGTTGAAAAATTAAAAATCACATTGTTTTTGAGGGAATATAGTTTATAATATGTGCCATTAGAGGCATTTGAACAAAATGTTTTTGGAACGGAAAGAAGGAAATAATCAATTCTAACTGGGGAAGGAAATTATGTTAGCAGTAACAATAATATTAGTAGCTGCTATTTATTCAGCTATCCAGTTAGGCCCCAAATGCACACCAGTGCTTAATTTTGAGATGGAAATATGCTGTTTCAAATGGGGAAGAACTGCAGGAGACCCTTGTTCATGCCCGTGTCACCAAGGAGTGAATAAGGGACTTCCGGTAAGTTTACTAACCTTGCTCATCTCACCTTCTTCACTTGCATAATTAATACTATGCATCACATATTGCACAGGGAAACGTCAAGTAAAAAACAGAGAAGTGCTAATCTATTTCTGATAAATAGCTGTAAGCAGCAGTGAGTGTTGCTGTGTTTTGACGTTGCTAGTGTGTCTTAGCATTGGTTATGTGTTGAAATACATTTCACAAGCATTTTTGGAGATGAATTAAGGCTTTTTGAAATATTGGCACATTTTTAGTAATTTCAGTGGAAAAAGTTCAAAAGCTTTATTATGTTCTGAAATATTCTGCTGAGGTAAGCACTCAGAAAATCACTCGCCCTGGGAATGCCATACTAGAAGGGTGGTGTAAGGGTTACAAAGATAAAGTTAACCAGATCCCTGCCCTTAAAACCCTTCCAATCAGGCTAGAGGGCTGTCTTAACGGTTATGGCGCTTGCCTGGCATGCGTGAGGATGTGGGTTCAAACCCCAGCACCACGTGTACAACGAAGTGTCGTCGGAGCAACGAAAGCCATGTGAAAAACTAAATAAAATCAATTCTCTCTTTAAAAACAAAACAAAACCCCTTCCAATCTAGTAGGGGGGACAGATGTTTAATCAAAATGAAACTTACTAATGAAATATTGAATTGGCCAGGAAAAATTCTAGGTATGAGGATTAGAGAAGGTAATTATGCTGACAGTAACAACAAGAATGATAGGGGGCTAGAGCGGAGGCTCATTGGTTAAGGTGCTTGCCTGGCATGCATGAGGACATGGGTTCGAATCCCAGCACCACATACACAACTAAGTGTTGGAGCAACGAAGGCCACATGAAAAATTAAATAAAACTGATTCTCTCTCTCTCTCTCAAAAAAAAAACAAGAATGATAGGAACAGCTACAATTTTTTAGGAGTCTATTGTATTCAGGGCGCACTAAAGGTTCCTTTGTTTACTCGTTCCTATGCACTGACTGTCCCCCACCCCTAAAAAAAGTTCTTATATGTTGAAACTGTAATTCCCAAGATGGTGTTGTTTAGTAGTGGGGCCTTACAAGGTAATCAGACCATAAGTGTGGAGCTTTCATGATGGGATCAGTGTCCTGATGGGTAAATGACATAAGCGAGAGAAAGAGAAGATATATCAAGATGCTGGCTGTCAGCAGACCAGACCTAGATCCTATCATCCTGAACTTGGACTTTCAAGCATCCAGAACTGTGAGAAATAAATGTTTGTTTTTTAAGCCAGTCAGTTCATGATGTTTATTATGGCAGCCTGAGCTAAGATTCCCAACCAAAAATCTATCCCCCCCAATTTTTTTTTTTTTTAAGATGCAGCAACGGGCTGGAGTGGTAGCTGGGCAGTTACAGCACTTGCCCAGCATGTGCAAACACACGGGTTCAAACCCCAGCACCCTCGTACACAACTGTCAGAGCAATGAAAGCCATGTGGAAAAACTCAATAAAAATTGATTCTCTCTCTCTCTCACACTCTCACTGTCCTTCTCTCTTTAAATAAATAAATAAATAAATGTGCAGAAACAGAGGCTCAGAGAGATCATACGACTTGGATAAGGTGACATGGAAGGAAAAAGGTGCATCCAAGAGTTTAAGTTTGTGTCTGTCTGAAATCAAAATCCGTGTTCTTTCCACTCTGCCACACTGCATCTCAAGAACAAAGCAGTGATGTCCGAACAATTTGACACTTTTAGACCACTTCTCCAATTACAGCCATGACCGTGTAATAACTATGAAATTTTACATCTTTGCAAGAATTTTCATATAATAAACTTGATGATCAGAAAAAAGTCCTATTATTTAGAATATTTGTCTTAGAAAACATAGTCATTTACAATATAATGAAGATTCCAAGGTGACTATGTGAACGGGATATTTCTAAGTAAAATATCACAATGAGATAATTTTTACATGGCCATTCGGAGGTCAGCGAGGTGGGAGAACAGAAACAGGCACAAGGTCCACGTGGCAACTCCTTTCCAGTCGCAGGCTTGTAGTCTGACCTGACCTTGTAAGAGCAGCCAGCTGGATTCCCCCACACTTTAGAAAGAGAATCCAGTGGTTCTCAAGGGCAAGCTGGCTAAGTAACATTTGCACACACACACACACACACAAATGGTTTGTGTTCCATAATCTCCTTTTTGGAGCCATTTACTTTGAATGCCTCTTAAAAGACTCTCCTTCGAATAAATAAGCACATTTTGCGGGGTGAGGGAATATTTGCTATATATTAAATGACTGTATTTTCCAAAATACAAATTCTGAATAAATCTAATTACAAAGTTAATTACATGAAAATTCTTAACAATGATATAAAAATTGCATGACCGTTTGGCTATGGTCTTAAAATCAATTGTTTTTTAACAGAAAGACCAATAGAGGGAAAGAGAAAGGAGTGGCGTGGGAGGGGACACTGGGGACTGAATTAGAACAAATTATACTGCACACTTTTATAAAAATATCAATGTTTATCCTATTGTCAAATATAT
>PVKS010004843.1:0-89780 GCA_004027875.1 Aplodontia rufa | reverse complement strand
AGCATGTGTTAAATCCAGATAAGATGTAATGCTTTACAACCTAATACTTTTTTTAGAGATATAGTGGGAAGGGGAAGGGTGGGATAAGGGAGGGTAATTGGGGGGGCACTCCTGGGGGTAATTGCAATATCCAGAATATATACACATTTTATATTATTTTGTTAAAATCTTGTAAGGTTGTTCAAAAATAAAAAAATAATAAAATAAAATGGTGTTCGCATATAAGCTGTGCGGTCCTCCTGTGTACTTTAATTAACCTCTAGATTGCTATAATACCTAACGCAATGGAATAAGTGCTGTACTGTATTATTTAAGGAATAATGACAAAAAAGCTATACACATTAAATATGAATGCAATTTGTCCCAACTATTTTTTATTCAATGTTGGTTGAATATAGGGGAATACAACTTGTGGACATGGAAGGCCAACTGTACTCTGTATACAGAAAGTATCCAATAAGTGCATGCTACTGTTATTGATATTATTTCCTATTGTTTTCAAATTATTATCGAATTGATGAATCACTTATGTCCTATGCTTTTCTTTTACCCCCCTTTTTTTATCAAAAGAGAGAGACAGTGAGAGAGAAAGAAATAAAAAATCAATTTTATTTAGTTTTTCATTTGGCCTTCGTTGCACAAGACTTTGTTGTGTATGTGGTGCTAGGGTTCAAACGTGCATCCTCGCACATGCTAGGCAAGCCCCGGAACTGTGGAGCCACTGCTCCAGCCCCTCATTTGCCCCATTTTGACAATCTCACTAGCATTATACCAGGGAATATGTTCAGGCACACAAGCACTGAAGACCTAACTCATTGTAGTGCTTACTATCATCTTAATCCTGATAAACTATTTGATGGGAAAGAGAAAGAAAAGAATGTAAGTTGTGAAAAAGTAAAAGCAGAGAATTCTATCTTCTCTCAAAATGTTCCCTTTAGTTGTGTCTTCCCTGAAGCAGATCATTGATAATTCACTATAAACTGCAAATGACAAAATAGTGAACAATTTTGACAGGAATGCATGAAAATTCTGGATATCTATAACAAATAATAGATTTCTGACCCACATTACCTTAGTCAAAAAGGGAATTATTTGTTCTTGTAAATGTCAGAGGTAAGAAATCCAGGTGTGGGTTTGTGTTTGAACACAGCTTGATGCAGGCTCTCACCAGGACTTGATTACTTGGTTTCTCTGCCTTCTATTAGGTTAGCCCCATTCCCAGGGGCGTTCCATCAGGAAAGAAAAAATGCTATTTTTATAGTTCCTGCAAAATCTGGGTTTGACCCCCAGCACTGGGGGGTGGGAGGGGGACGATAAAAAGGAGGTCAGGAGAAAAAGAAAGAAAAAAGAAAAAAACCAATCGCCTTCTACAAATCATCTTTGTTATAATTGAATGACAACTCATGTACACATGAGCACACTGCTTTTCCATTGCAGAAAATTCTGAGAGGGGCCATCTGAGGTTGGGTTCCAGACTTGGGCCCTTCTGATACCATTAGAGACCTTAATCATAAAGAAACAAAAATAGAGATCATATCTCTGCAGGAAACTAAATTGAGAAATCCAAGTTGAAGAGTGTTGTAAAGCAAATGATAGCAAAAAATAATTTCTCACAGTTCTAGCCAGACAGATTTCATATTGAAAGGTCAGTTCATCAGAGAATGTTCCTGGCTCGCGCTTGGTGCCTTCCTTGTCAAACAAGAACCAGAGCCTTTCGGCACAGTTGACCTTAGAAATTTTGGAAGCAGTAACAACCAAGAAAAGTGAGAGGTAAAAATTCTACGTGTTCTGTAATGGAAACAAACCTGTTGGCATTTAGAAATTCCACAGAGTATTTGGCTGTCAATTTGTTTTAGAATTTCATTCCAAGAAAGTAAGTTCTAACTCTAATGTTATGGAGAAGTTTAAATATTTACACAACGGGGTGGGGGTGAGGGTTAAGCCAGCACAAAACCCTCCACCCCAGAGTCTGAGCCATTGACAGGTAACATAATTCTATCTAACATAATGTAGAAAGCTCTGTGTATCCTGCTCTCCGCGAGGAAGCGGATGCTTCTATTTCTCTTGGTTGTAAGTTTGCCTGTCTTGAGCCGGATATCATTCCTGAGTCCTAAGCCTCCTCTTGAAGCCACCGGCTATAATGCGTGAGTCATGGAGGTTAAAATGCAGCCTTTTCTGATTTGTATGCACATTCTGTTATAGTCTTGGATTGGCACTCTATGATTCATGTCCTAGCCTGGTGTGCCCTAACCAAATATATCTTTTCATCTGGCAATATATATTGAGATCTATAATGCTTATTAGTTTGGAGCGATTTAACCAAACCATTTTTCTATCCTCAAGGAACTTTCTATGGTATCCCACCCAAATGTGATTAAAAAAAAATTCTTGTGATTCTCACCTGTATCTTTTTAAGATATGTCATACCAAATAATCTTATGCTCACAAGAAACACCAAATATAAAAGTATTTATTTTACCAAAAAGGGGCACATCTGTAAGCATTTTGGAGGATGCTGAAGTTCCCAAAGATTTTGAGACTGGATGGATGTTGACGTTCTGTGTAACCGTGAAAAAATATATCTTGGGCTTTTATAATTGAACTAGAAATTGCGTACTAACACAGACTTTATAAAAAGTATCATATAACATTCATTGTGAATATACAGAAATGTTAGGGAGGTGATGTAAAAATTACCTTTTACTAAAAAATATAATGTATGCCAGCATCAAACGATAGGTTAATTACCATTTTATTTTCTCCTATGGAAAAAAAAATTATACCCAGGGATTTTTGGATCTTAGAAAGAAACTTCCATTATTTGCAAAGTTATTATTAATGCTGTGCCACTGTCGCACCAAAGGACAGGAACTACTTAAAAATACAGAAAAAGTTTAAAGAGGCCTTGCCAGAAAAAAAATGAGAGCATTCATGATGGTTAAGCGGTAGGAGTCATGTAAACATAGTTGGCATTTGTCCTCATTTTCTTCCTGGGACCTTTTAAATGAAAGGTTAGTAATTTGTTCTCAATCGCCCACAAGCTGTTAGGGACCCTGTGGCGCCTAGCCATAAGAATTAATTGCAGGTGCCTCTGGAGGTCTGCAGAACACAGTAAATGTGATCGTGAGGGATTCCTAACGCAACCTGGCAGGCTCAGGGTAATTAGCTCTGGATCCCCTCTCCTTGTTCTGAAGTGCCGCTAATTCTCAGTGGATTTCTGAAGCCACATTTTGCTTTTCTTGAAAGATAATTGAAGAACATCTGTGAAATAAATAAAAGTCTTGACTAAACTCTCGATTTTTGGAAGGGCAAGTGTAGGAAAGGTAGGAAAGATAGGCCATGTAGGAGTTAAAGGCTAAAGAGCTTCTTTGAAGCCATGTCCCTAAGAAAAGTACATTTGGTGGTGGTCTATTTACCCTTGAATATAAGAGGAGTGATTCTTCTGGTATTCAAAAGTCCAGACTTAGCATCATCTTAACATACCATAAAATCTTGCCTTTTGGGGCTAGCTCAATGGTTACGGTGCTTGCCTGGCATACAGCACTACGCAAGTTCGAACCCCAGCACCATGGTACACATCGAAGTGTTGGAGCAATGAAGACCACATGAAAAACTAAATAAAATTGGTTCTCTCTCTCTCTCTCTGTCCCTATCTATTTAAAAACAAAACAAAAACTTGTCTTTCAAAGTATGGTCAGAGGACCAGCAACATCAGTATTACTTGGAAATTAACCAGAAATGCAGAATCTTGGTTACCGCAGAACTGACTCAGAATCTGCATCTTAACGGGAACCTGGGTTCTCACACTCATATCAGCATCTGAGAACCAATGCTGTAAGGCATGCTTGGGATGCTTAATCCATTTAGAGAGTTTATCGGTCACCTAGGAGGCATTTATATTCCAGGAAGCTGCGCAGTGCTGTTTCCCAGCAGTGTGCTGAAAAGGCACAGGGCCATGCCTCCCTGGTCGCTGGGTTCCCAGCACATACCTCATGGATGACATGTTGAGAGGGAGAGTTGTGAAGGAGGGTTGAAGGGCATAGTGCCCACCCCTAGAAAAAGCTTAAAAGAACAAATGAATGTTTTTAAAAAACAATTAGAGAGCAGTGTTGGGTTTTTTTAATTACTTAAATAGGTTTGCTTAATTTTATGATGACAGTGGATTACATGTCAGTCCAATAAACTATTATTTTCGGAACTGGCTGAAGAGTTCCAGGACTCCAACTGCCTATGAAGCCAGGTTTGGAATGTGGAAGGCTATGTCTTCTGGCAAAGAAGGATACCTTCCCTTTCCTGAACCCCTCTGCCTTTATGCTCTTAGTTGTGATGTTCCTTTTTTTTTTTGCTGGCTATTTACCATCTCCACAGTGAGAGTACAAACCTTTTATAGGTAGGGACAATGCCTGAAACACTGAGTCCCCTGCACCCAGCACATGTCCCCTGCGCTGAACCAATGCCATCACGGTACTCATGCTGGGTCATGACAGCATGAAGGAATTCTCTCCTGAGAACAATCTGTGCCCTTCCTTTCTCATCTCTAATTTCACCATTTCTTCCAAAATTAGGAAATTTTAAAAATTTTTGTGCTCATTTTATTGCATTCAATATATTATTGGAAATTAGAACCAACTGACATTATGTAAATATTGGGCAGCTTCAGATTTTCTGATACTTGAATTAAAATGGCATCTGTGCCTCTTTGTCCACACTCACCTTCAGGAAGCTCTTCCCCTGAATGTCCTTGCTAGTGCCAGCCTCGTAGGAGGAGATGCTCCATGACTCCCAGCCCAAATCGTTTCCTGAAATCATGCTCTGTGATGTAGAGGTAGAAGCAGGTAGTTAGAATGGAGGAAGAACTGCTCATGAAATCAGAAAACCTGGATTTGGATTCCAGCTTTCTCACTGACTACTGCATGACCTTGGCAATTTTTGTAATGTCTGTGAAACACAGCGTGTGATGGGAAGTCAGGGTCACCAAATACTACTTGCTCTTGCATCTTTAAGACTCCATTTCCTGTGATGCATACCGATATCACATACTTTAGTAGTGGCACACTGAACATGTCAAATGAATTCTTCCAATTCCTTCCCAGTTTGAAAGACCTTGGTGCTACCCACACTGTTTGGCACTCCCCCTTCTCTGTGCTGGGCCTCCTTAGGTCCAGTGTTCCACGGATGACTTTCCATTTGTTCCTTGCTGCAATGGCCTGAAGTCTAGGTCTATCTGCCAAGTAGACTTTCTTCCAGCTCTAGAGTCACTTTGCCCATCCCTGACTACCCACTAGAAGCCTGTATCTAGATCCAGGGTCTCCAGCTCCCAAGGAAAAGACTTGCCTCATTTGCCACTGTTAACTGAAAATGATCAAAATTCAGAAGATTCTTAGGCTACTTCTTCTAACTTCAGTACTTTTGGTATTGTTGAAGCAAATATAATTTTCAAAATTGTTTTAAAAATTAAACTTAGAAAATATAGGTTCTTTGTAGAAGAAAAACTGACTTAAATACAGATAATAAAAAGGAAGAAAAAGCTGGCCAATCATAATCCTATCATATTCAGAACCATTACTTGGTACCTTAATGAGTAACCTTTGAAATCTTTATATAAGTTAACAGATACTATAATATACATATAAACATATTTATATGCATGTAAATACATATTATGTAATTTTATATAAATGTATAAAGGCTTGTAATATAAATACATTAGCATATATTATGTATTTTAAAGTATTTGAGTATTTATGTATATATTTGCCTCCCACTATACCATGTTTTCAGAAACTATCAAAAACAACACATACACACACACCATCTGAATGTTCTTATTGTTTTGTGAACTTTTTCATTTATCCCTTTTGCTATTGAATATAACATTATTTAAGCAAGTCAATCCCTAGAACATTGCTTAGCCCACAATAATGTACAATGAATATATATGGATTAGTAAAAAATGCCCTAATATTTTCTGTGTAAATGTGAATTTTCTATCTTGGATTTCCTCTAAGTGAAGTAAATTTGTTGATAAATTGTTACCAAAAGTTTACATATTTACAGCTCAGTGGTGGAGCTTTGTTTAGCATGCACAAGGCCCAAGATTTAATTCCCAGTACAGGGAGAAAGAAAATTTACATTTGAAAACAAAGCCTATCTAGGTGGCCTCTGGTCTATAATAACTTTTCATCTTAGAACAAGCACAGATTTGGTATTTATATCCTGTTTGAACTAATTCAACACTATAAATCTAAAAACTCTTTCCTTTGAAAGTCAAAGAAATTAAGTGCAATGTTTTCAGGGATTGGACAACCAGTTACAGGAGTGACAAGTTCCATTAAGTCCCGTGCCTGTAGGCACAAGTGCTCGTGACTGTAGGAGCCAGGCGGTGATTTCACATGTGAAGTAAGCTGGGCATGATACAGATGTATACCTCCTGTGTTCATTGAGAAACTGCTGTGCCTGCCCCCTTCCAAAGGGCAGCCACTCTTGTGTCAACACAGGGCTCAGTGGTACCAGATCTTATTTTTCAAAGTCAAAATTTTGAGTATTTGTGTGAAATTGCTAATTCTGAAATAATGGCAACTTATTTAGTTTTAAAACATATAAAACTCAGCAAGCTAAACAAAATGGAGAACCTCTGAGCTAGATTAGGAGGCTGTTTAAATGGCCTGGAGGACCTCAGGCACTTGAATGCGTTTCTAAGATGTGCCGTGCCTGCCGTTATCAAGGGGAACAGCACTCATTCTCCTAAACCAGACTTAGATTCTCAAGGGCTTCTGCAGGAAGTCACAAGTGGATGCAGGGAGTCCCAAGAAATCAGTTCTGCTGGGCCATTACCATAGATAATGTTAGTTCAAAGAGAAGACTGCCACCACCTTTGACTTGCTCAGTGAATTGGCAAGTAGATTAGAGAGGGGCAGTAAGATGATGTAAATGTGTTCTTATTTTTATAAAGATCTCCTGAACCCTCTGGTTTACCTTCTCTTGGAACTCTGTCTTCCAGAGATAAAAGCCTCTACTGCCATCTTAAAAGAAAAGCAAATGTCAAAACCAGACAAATCCCAGCCAAGTGATGGGAAATGTCATTTTAAGCTGATAGCTTAATAGCATTTGCACAATGGTCATTAAAATATATTCTTTCCTACAAATGCCCTTAACTCTACGGACAGGGACATGACTTTAATCAGACAGGTCCTCAGATCAGGTCATGTCAGGATGCAAGCTGGGGATTATGTGCTGCCTGATCAACTAAGAAACCCAGAACACTTTCTTTTGCATTAAAATACTTTATGAAGGAAATGGATAGCTAGTCATCTTTATTATTCAGCATTTTGCAACTACTGGGATTGATTGAAGAATGGAGGCTGACATGGGCAGTATCCTGGAAATCTTTAATTTAATTTTTTTTGTACCAGGGATTAAACCTGGGGGTGCTTAATCACTGAGCAACATTTTTTTTCTTTCTTTCTTTCTTTCTTTCTTTTTTTTTTTTTTTTTTGAGATAGGGTCTTGGTAAGTTGCATAGGGCCTTCCTAAGTTGCTGAGGCTGGCTTTGAACTTGTAAGCTCCCAAATTGCTGGGATTATGGCATGTACCACCATACCTGGCACTTGAATTTAAAATACAGAGTGTCCTAAATCCACAACTATAAGAAAGGAGGCATAGGAAATAAAGTGATACCCAGTGGAGTGTACCAGTTGGGTGCATTGTGTATACCTGGCTTTGCTCCCAGTCCCAAGTGGCAGGGGTACTCTATGGGACTATTGAGGTTCAAGTCACATTCAGTGGCCAATTCCTGCACCATAGTTCATGGCTGTATGGTAGAACAGTATTGACCCTGAAGAAAGCTCAGGAACTGATCTTTCAGTATCCTGGGAGATATTAGGTTTTATTCCTAGAAAATGCATCTGAACAAGAACTTGTGTGGAACCCACAGAGTCATACAAAATGCATGCTGGGAGGAGGCAAGCAGGGATGTTCCACAGGTGTTCAAATCAAGCACTGGCTGGGATCTGTGAAGAGGCCCTAAATTGTGTTTCTTCTGACCTACCTCATTCCTACCCTGAGCCCACAAAGGCCATAGGATTTGGGGAATCACCTGTGGCATCCAGATGACTTGAGGAATTACCAGGGAGAGGCTGGACTGGTTTGTAGTTTATTATTAAACACTTTATCTTTAAAGTGATGTGTCTGATGATTAGATTCCTTTTTTTCCCTTCATTTCCCAATATCCATACATTCATGTGATATACTTTGAGCACTCTGCTGGGGTGACAGGGATGCTAACCGTGACATTAAAAATTCCTGTTCTTACAGAACTTGCCATCAGATGGAGACTTATATTAAGTATTCCCACAAATGGTGAATGATTATAATCAGGATAAATGCTATGTATCAGGGCCTTCTTTTATACATCTTTTTCATATCCTCTCAGCTCTACATCTTATCCAATTAATGCTATGGCAATCAGCTCCAGACAGACATAGGTCAACTGAACAGAAGAGTCATTGGATAGTGGCTGTCCTCGGACCATGGCTTCCTGCCCTGGGGCTCTAACACTGAGGTGTGGGAACCTGCTCAGAACTCACAATTATCCAGCCTGGAGGCGGGGGTTTGTGTGGTAAATTAATACCAACAAGGCTAGCTTCTTCAGTGAGAGAGACCAAGGCTAATAAATTAATGCTTCCCCTTTTTATCCCACGGATAGGAAGTTCCAAGATGCTTTTCATGAGGCTCCTCAAAATGTTGCACCAAGATTAAGCATTAGTTACCCCTACCAATAACCAAAGCATAACATATCTTTAGATTGGTTTTCCCTCTCCTTGTTTCAATCCCCAAGGCCACTGCTCAGTTTCTTGAGATCAATCCCAAAATAAACTACTTTCATGTCAACCTCTCTCAGGATCTGCTTTCAAGAACCCCAGGCTAAGAAAGAATATAAAGTCTGAGGGAGTGTACACACACACACCAAGTGAACTCAGCTTAACCTGGGTATTGAGACCATAATGGAATATATTAATGTGTTACCTGCTGGATTAGACACTTTTGGTTGCCTACCCAATAGTCATTTCCCCCTTCTCTACTGATAGAATCCCAGTTTTATTTTGGTATCTGCCCCTTAGGGAAGATCCAGAATATATTCTATTCAATTTAAAACATTTAATTTATCAATGATTGATCTGGACGTGAGCATTGACCCAGTCTGGACATGATAGACCTAAGAGGAAGTCTTCTGGAGGATTCTACAAATTTGTTTTTCTTAGTTCAAAGACAGGAAATGACTCTTTTGTATCTAGTTATGATGCTTACACCTGTGGCAAGCATCCTGTGGTCTTAAGGGCATCTAGATGAAAGACATGCCTCATGCTAGACAGCATGGCAGAAAGTTGGAAGATCTTGGGTTCTTTATTATTATTATTAAGGAGTCCAGTTGTACAATCATAAATGCACATAAAGTAACAATATAATATGCTTTTGATCCTAAACCATAGTTACCCCCACATTGCCCATACCCCAGTCTCCTGATTCTATATTATGCCTTATAATAGATAAAAATGTCCATTCATATGTATATATACATATACACAATATATGATTGTGAATTTTCCTGAATTAAATGATTGCATAAGTATTATTTGACTTCTGGGGGGGTTTAAGCATATGCTACATTGTTGATTGTCTCCCTAGATCTCTCCCTATCTTCCCTCCCTCTCCCATCACTCCCCACTTCTTCCCTCCCCCCTCCCCACACTACAAGTCTACGTTTCCCCTAGATTATGTGCTGCTATGCGCTTGGTGGGTGAAATATATGAGTTTGACTACGTTTTCACCCAAGCTTGGGTTTGATTCTAGCCTCCACAAATGAGGGAAAACATTTACCCTAGATCTTGGGTTCTTGATATCATCGTTGAGCCGCTAAATTAACTGTTTTCTTGTCATTTGACTTTGATTTGAGTCTTTCCCAAAGTCCTAACCCTAGGCTAACCACACACAAAGCATTGCATAATTCCCAACAGAAGGGCTTTCTACAAAACAGCTGACCAGCACCTCTCAACAGGTCTATCGAGGTCATTAAAAACAAGGAAAGCCTGAGAAACTGCCACAGCCCAGGTGACATGACAACAAAGTGTAATGTGGCATTCTGAATGGGATCCTGGGACAGAATAAGGACATTATGTAAAACCCAAGGAAATCTGAATAAAGTATGGACTTTAGTAATAATGTACTGACATTGGTTCATTAAATTGAAGAAATATACAACATTGTACAAACAACATACAACTCAGTTCAAAACAAATGTTATATTCTAACAATTATTCATTGAACAAATACAGAATGATTGCCTATTATGTACAGGAAATATTTAAATCATGTATTTTTACTTTTTATAACTGGAATATATAGGAATTGCCTTTGGAATAGATTAATTCCAAGAACTTATAAAATTGTAGCTTTAACAAGATATTGGTGCAGTCTGCTCTTGATTGAAAAAGGAAACCAATAGGACTGGAGTGGTGGCTCAGGGGGTAGAGTGTTTGCCTGGCAAGTGCAATGACCTTCAGATTCAAACCCCAGCACCACATACACAACTAGGTGTAGGAGAAACAAAGACCAGGTGGAAAAAATAAATAAATAAAATAATCACCTCTTTCTCACTCTCTCCATCTTCAAAAAAAAAAAAAAGCAACCAATAAATAGTAGGGATATATTAAAGACACTACTGTTGATACTGTTAATGTAATGACATGTTAGGTTCAGTTTCCTTCCTATGTAAAATACAAAATTCTCTGGGTTTGTTCAAAGGTTGGAACATAAAAAATACAAAGATAATTTATAATTTCCTTCTGCTTCTGATGTAGTCATTTACATACCTTAGCTATTTATAAACTCCTTCAAAGTCAGGGATAAATATTATTTACCTTGTAATCTTCTGGGTAAATACCAAAGGGCCTTGCATATAGTAGATGTTCAGTATATTTGATGAATGAATTAAACCAGTTTGGCTCTTTTGCTCCCATGACTTAGCAGGAGTCTCAACTAGAGATTATTCCATATGTAGATATTCCACATTATTCCATATTATTCCATACCCCATCTTGTTTATCACATGCTTCCCATCCACAAGTGCCAGTGGTAACATTTAGAAAGCTTATATTCAGTCAGCTTAATTTATTTGTGTATTTGAATGCACTCTATTCATTTTTTATATCACTGAATAATTGGAAGGTATTTCTTAACAATTATCAAAACATTTCAGTACCAGTTTACATTGCAGAATTTTATGTCCTGAATAGGTGACAGCCTTCAGAATCAAAACTTAAACTTTGAAAGTGACCATGTGGTGAAATTTGCTTAGTTGCTTTGCAAGACTGAGGCTTAGTCAAACTCTTCTTTCTCAGCAACTCCTGTGTCTGATCCCATTATGCATTTAGATCAAGTCCTTGGTGAACAGGTGGAATGGGGTAACATTTGACAAGTCTTCTGTTCCAAAGGAGATCTAATCTATAATTAATTCCACACTTCCCAATTTATAGTCTATTCTAATTTTCATGAGGATACATATGTAACACAGTACTGTGGTACCTCACTTATCACTGGAGAATGAGGTCAGCACCTAGTTCAGTCTATAGTGTCCTGTCTCCTCCTCTACTCCTTCCGCTGTACTCACACAGCTTCAGCGAGATATCTGTACAAGTGTTTTCCAAGGCCAGATGTAAATCTCTGATCTTTAGGCTAAACTCCAGATTCCTGCATTTCCAGCCTCCAAACTTTGCTTTTTGAGTGGCCACATTATCTTCTCCTGGTACTTAGGACAATGTCTTGTAAGAAATCAGAAAGTAATAAATGAGAAAAGAAAACATTATACACAATAGCCAAGATATGGAATCGATCTAAATATCCATCAAGAGGTATGTGGTATATAAGCGCAGTGGAATACTATTCAGCCTTAAAAAGAAGGAAGTCCTGTCATTTGCAACAACCTGGATGAACCTGGAGGAGGCAAAAATAAGTGAGGCACAGAAAATAACCAGGCACAGAAGAACAAGTACTGAATGATCCTGCTTACATGTGGAATCTAAAAGTATCCAGCTCATCAAAGTAGAGAGTGGAATGGTGGTCACCAGGGCCCAGGGGGTGGGAGAGGATTGGGAGAATAGGCTTTGAAGGATCCAGAATTTCAGTCAGACAAGACAGCTAAATTCATTATACAACATGGTTTCTTTAGTTAATAACAATATGTTGTATATTTTTAAATTGTTAAGAGAATAGATTTTAACTGTTCTCACCAAAAAGTATGCAAAGTCATGGATGTATTAATTTGCTTATTTAGCCATTCTACAATGTATACATATATCAAAATATCATGATGTACACTATAGGAATATGTTATCTTTATTGGTCAGTAAATTTTTTCTAATTAAAGGAGCAAATTAATAACAATATAAAATATGAAAAAATCAGAGCTGATTATCTTAAGAAGTAAAAAAATGTAGCCATTTTAAATAGCAATTCTTTTAAAAAAATCAACAAAATGCACTAACCTGTTTTTAACCTTAAAAAACCACCATTTTTAATATCAGTTGCTATAACACACAGTGATATAATAGCCCTTGGGTATTGTTAATCATTTGAGAAAATGGTCCTCCTCCAAATGAGTTCTTTTGTATGGTTTTCATATTCTTCACTGTCAGGATATCAGCTGTCATTTCTTGCTGTCCCTTGAATCTGTACCTCCCACATCTGTACCCTGTGCTTGTCCTCTGATGGTACCCACCTTGCCAAATTTTGCGATTTTAACTGCAAAGAGTTAGGAAACCAAATAGCTAACTCTTTAGATATTTCTAAGATAGAAATAAGTAAGCTCTAAGATATGCCCTGAGGACTTATTTTAAGAGCACAGTGTCTGGAATTTTTTAAGTCAGTTTGTCCACTCTGAAACATTTTTTTGCCCCATTTCTTAACTAGATAATGAAGTCGCTAGATAAGAGAAAGTTTTTTGTAACGTGATTTGACAAGTGGTACTTTGTTTTGTTTGGTACACACCCTCTGATTCTAGAGAATATTCCAACTCTGACTCAGAAAAGAAAGAAGGTCTGTAAGTATAAATTCAAAAAGAGAATATTACTTATTCTCTCCATCTCTTCCTAGTTAAAGATGATAATTTTTGCCTTCTAAAAGTCTTCAGCAATCATGTTTTCAATGTTTCCCAAGGTGTGGTCCTCTAACCAGTTGCTTCAAAAACATTCATATTGGGCTGGAGCAGTGGCTCAGCGGTTAGGGCTCTTGCCTGGCATGTGTGAGGATGTGGGTTCGAGCCCCAGCACCATATACACAACAAGGTCTTGGAGCAATGAAAGCCACATGAAAAACTAAATAAAATTGATTCCCTCTCTCTCTCTCTCTCTCTTAAAAAATTATTTTAAAAAAAACCACTCAGATTACTTGTTAATATTTGGATTCTTGGGCCCTACCCCTGTTGATTGAGTCTCAGGTCCACTGGAGGTTGTATTGTTGAGCTATTCTGTCTCCTCTAGCATTCTTTACAGTTCTGGTTCAAAAGCCTTCCATTTCTGGGCTTTTCCATACATTTTTCTTATCCACCTTTTTTTTTAAAATATCTTCTGTTCTCCAGATTCTCCAAATTCCAAGCCATCAAGTACTTTCCTTGGAACAGTTTCCATCTCCTTCATTTAAGAGTACATAATTTACTCTTCTAATCAAGAGTAAATAGGGCAACCATTTTGTCCTGCAAAAAATGACCCCTGCAATCTGTCTAACCACTTTCCTGTACCTGTAACACAAGTGACACAAAGTGACTGAAACACCCTTTCTGAAAGTTAAGAAGTGAATGTAGGAATGGAGTTCTACTCAGTTATTAGAAACAATGAAATTATGGCATTCACTGGCAAATGGATAGTAATGGAGAATAAGATGCTAAGTGAAATTAGCCAAACTCAGAAACTCAAAAGTTGCGTGTTTTCTCTCATTTGTGGAAGCTAGAGTAAAATAAAGGAAAGGGGGAAGGAAGGATAAGACTATGTAAACAACCAGTCAAATACAAATTAATAGATGAACTAAAGAAAGTCTAGTAGAGTAAAGGAAAGAGACGAGGAGAGGGTTGGAGGGACAAGAGGGAGGACAGGGAGGGTATAGTCTGAGGAGTATATTCTGTCTGTCAGCAGAAGAAGGGGATCGTGGAATGGGAGGAGAGGGGTAGGGAGTGATTGGGTGGGATCTTGGCCAAATTATATTGTTATATTGTGTGCATGTATGAATCTGTAACAATAAAACCTATTATTATGTACAACTTTAATGCACCAAAAAATTTAAAAAGAGGTGCATGTAGATGTATTCATGTTCATGCATAGGCTGAACCCAATGACTTACAAAGCCATTTCTAGACTTCTAAAGTCTTTACATTGTAAATAGCAACTTACTTGCTGATTTTCTGTCCTTTTCCTTCTATTATGTTTCTTTTAGTCTTTTTTCTTGATATTTTAACGTTTTTCTATCTTGGGACTGGATTTTATAATTATTTTGTATCTCCCATAGTAGCACTAGCAATCTGCAATACATTTATGGATGTAGAATAAATTGGTGTTAATCTATATTTTTGCACCATTGTTTTCTATATCACAACGTAGGTGTAAAAAGACAGGGATTCAGGTTTTACAATGAGATGAACGTCAGTCAACACAAAGCTCAATAATTTTTTTTTTTGGTACTGGAATTGAAACTAGAGTCACATGTACTACTAAGCTACATCCTCAGTCCTTTTTTATTTTGAGACAGTGTCTTGCGAATTTGCTTAGGATCTTGCTAAGTTGCTTAGGCTGGCCTTGAACTTAGGGTTCTCTGGCCTCAGACTCCTCAGTTGCTGGGATTACAGGTGTGTTCCACTGTGCCCAGATCCTATGTCATTATATAGCAAATTATACCTGAATAGGTTCGTCATGGTGAGAAATGTGGTGATATTCATATCTGTGTTGACAGACAGAGGTGTGATGGAGCAGGGTGGGACATGGCCTTGGTGTCACAGCCAAGTGGGGAAATGATCTCTGAACATCTCAGTTCCTTGTGTTGATCCTGTCTGATGTTATATTTTGTTTTGTTTTGTGGTTTTGCACCAAG
This sequence comes from Aplodontia rufa, assembly GCA_004027875.1. Classification (NCBI taxonomy): domain Eukaryota; kingdom Metazoa; phylum Chordata; class Mammalia; order Rodentia; family Aplodontiidae; genus Aplodontia; species Aplodontia rufa. The sequence goes on along the minus strand of PVKS010004843.1, from coordinate 74,651 downwards.
AGTCCTTCCAAAGGGGTCTATCCTTCCTCCTATCCTGACCTCTCCTCCCATGAATTTCTCCAAACTTCAAAGTTACTCTTAGTCTTCCCTTATAAAAGTTTCCAGCCCATCAACTTGATCAATTTGGTATTAGGGAGAAAGTAATTTGACAATTGCATTTAAAAAATAAATGTTGCTGAATAAAATGAATTTTAGGTTATTGAAATTAGAAGTCCACATTCTTAAACCCCTCTCCCCATCATCAGAAGACCTTATAAGGTAGCAACTTGCCATCCATTTGGAAAGGTCATGCTTGGAGGGATACACAGCTAATTTCTGAGCATAAGATATTTGCCCTCTGGATCTAGATGATGCATTTAAGATGAAGTCCTTCTGCAAGAAGCATGAACACCAGCTGCCTGTCTAGGATGAACTCAGCCATTCATGACTGCAGAGGAAAGAAATCACTGAGGCTGTGCCTCTATAAATGATGTTAGTTTCTCAGGCTATCAATATGATCTCTCTTTTAGTCTCTAACCCTAACTCCACTAGAAGAAGGCAGTTTTAATTATTGAGGAGTAGAATGTGGGATTGAACAAAAACAATTTAATTTGAAGATCCCTTTGACAATGGAAGAGATCTGTCATCTTCGTACTAGAGCCTGCTGTGCCTCAGTGTTAGGAATGTATTATAAACCACCAGGGCTTAGAGCAGGGGAAAAGGTGTCTTCTGTAGACTACAGAGCCTGAAGCTTCGAATGATGCACACAATAAGTCAGAGGGCTGCAGGCAAATAGCAGGAAACTTGTAGGCAAAGATCATATTGAATTTGACAACAAGCTTGGGTAGATTTTTTTTATGACTTCAACCTGACATTGACCTGAAGATTTTCAGAAAAATAGTCTTGAGCTGAAGAGCTCTCACTTCCCAGCAGAAATTTCATATTAATGGATGAGCAAACTTTATTCAGTGAAAATGAAGGTCAAGGGCATCTGAGTGATGTGTGTGATCTTTTCAGGCTATTTTATTTGAGATTTTCCGGTATCATGATTCATTGAAAAGAAAACAAGGAAAAATAAAACAGCATAGATTCATCTTATCCTGAATTTATATGTATTTGGGATAAGATATCTTCCCTAGAAAATCTTGTCATGTACAAAGATCCTGGTGCTAAACCATTTTATAAAATTACTTTTACAAAATTTCCAATTCAGTGTATCTCCCTATTATGTAGAATTTGGCCAAAATCAGAGTTCCATTCTCTCCCTTTTCCTTCCCTTCCAGGGCTTTGATCTGACATCAGTTCTCCTTCAAAGTCAAGATGAGTTGAGAAATGACAATTTGAAAAAGCATACAGCACTGCAAAGTACTTATCTATCTTCTTTCTCCACATCTCCCTCCTGCCCTACCCCAGTGTCTGCAGGCTGTGATCCTGGAATGGAATTCTTGCTTTTCTTTCTTTTCTTTTCTTTTCCTTCTTTCCTTCCTTCCTTTCTTTCTTTCTATTTTTTTATTTGTTCAACATAGTCATACATAGAGGAGGGAATCATTGCCACATAGTCATGATCACATGCATAATGACAGAGCAAGCCAAGGCTGATGCCAGTTCATGATTTCCCCCCTTTGGTTCCCCGGCCCCCTAATCCCGTATTTCCCCTACTTTACCCCCATGTTAGTTGGGCTTCTTATGGTAAATGTTTTCTCTCATATGTGGAAGCTAGAATACAATCGGAAACAGTCTGAAAGTTGGCTAAGCTAATAATAACCTCAATATGGGTGAGTTTTTACACGAACAGGAGGAACCTTGCCTATGATGCTGGGGGATGAAGGGAGAGGGGCAAGAAGGAGGGAGAAGGAGGGTGTGGGATTAAGAGGACATCAAAACAGCCAGAGGGAGGGACTAAGGGAGTTATCAACCCAGTGGGGAACCTTTGACTTCTTGCTTTCTTAACCAGATAATAAGAATTATCTAGAGATTGCCTAGACCCAGGGACTAAAGGAAGCAGGTCAGGAGCTTAGGTCTAGATCTGACTCAGGTGCAACAAGCATCTCTGGTCAGGGACCATGCATGATGCCATCATCATCAGGTTCCTGGAGAAGGCGGGATCATTGTTCAGACCGTAGGGCACCATGGGATTGCAGGCTGGTCCAGGTGTATGCATTCTGGAGATACAGTGTTATGAAAGCTCTGGAGCCAGAGTAGTTCAGGTTGAGCAGGAGTGGGAAGTCCAGTGTGTATGGTGAATGTGTGAGCTCCCTGTTGTGTTCACCTACATAAAGCTTCATTTTACTTCTCATCAAAGAACATTCAGATCATCCTTTACCTACATCCCCTCTCCAATCCATGTGTAATTTCTGCAGAATGGCTAAATCATAATGGTTTAGGAAAGCGCATTCTCAAGAAGATTTGAGTCAGTATAGGATATTCTCCACTGTAAGATTTTATAACCTGAATTGAATTAAACATGGTAGATGAAGAGACATGGTTTCCATTGTAATGATCATGGACTATTCCATTGATCACTGCTGAATAACAACAACCTACTCCCAAACTTAGTAACAAAAAACAAGCATTTATTATGCTTCCGGATTCTCTGAGTCAGAAATAACAAGACACAATAAAGAGAGCTTTGCCTCTTTCCACAATGTCTGGAATCTCAGTTAGGGAGACACAAGAGCCAGGGTGACTTGGTAACTGGAGGCTGAAACAATCCTGAGGTTTCTTTCTGTCATGCCTGACAGTTTGTGTTGGCTGTATGCTCAGAACTCAGTAGGGCTGCAGGCTAACGTGCCATCAAGCTGCACCTCTTGCATGAGTTTCAGAACAAACGGCAGGACTTCTTCCAGGGTGGCCAGCTCCTCCCAGAGTGAGCATCCCAAGAGAACCAGGAGGATGCTTCATGACCTTTTTCTCTCCTAACTGCCCAAGGCATCACTTCTGTAGTAATAGGATTGATTATGGCTCACAAGCTTAGACTCAAGGGGAGGAGTCAAAGACTGCAACTCTTGAGCTGTCAAAGGATTTTCACACATGAATTGAATGTTTTAAAATCTCCTCATTCCTATAAGGCATAACTATCAAGAACCAGAGGCATAAAATATTAAAAACTATTATAGCTACAATATAACATTGATGAAATGTGTATCTACATTACAATAGGTCGTAAAGAAGTGAGGAAAGTGTGGTAGAAAGTTAAGATGATGCTGATGACTATTAAAAACATGGAAAAGTGCAGGCTTATTCCCTGGCATTTGGTGTTATAACTATACACTTAGAGATACTTAGAAACAATTTTATTTTCAGAATTCAAAATAGCTAACTACACCAATTGCAAGTCAAAAAATTTCCAGGTTGTAATCACTTTTACCTCTTAAAAAATTGTTTTACAACTAGTTATTAAACTCTTATCACGCAAATGTTCTTGGCAATGCAGCTTTGAACCAATCTCATGTATGGTAGCTCTGTTGACTATTTATACTACCTTGCTCAGTGTTACTTCATGCCCTGCCAAGAGGCCCCAGTTCTTCTCAACCTCCCTCGGTCATGTCGAGGCTTCATGCCCCATTTTACCGAGTATTTCTCTGCACTGTGTTCATATTGTCATCACTTTGCAACATGTACGTTCCCAGGCTTGGATAGTCTTCTTCTTAGGGTCATGCATTCAAAAATGCATTTGTGCTGGTAACTTTGATCTTTGAATCACTGCATTATTGAGGTTTGTCTCAGACCTTCAGTTTCCTTTCTTCAAGAGTAAATATAAGCAGAAAGATGTATAATCTAGTTTTAGACAAAAATCTCTTTTTTTATGGTTTTAAACGATAAGATGAAAAAGAAATTGGCCCCTTTGAGAAGAGAGGAGGTAACATGGAGAAGAGTGGACTCGGGCAGATTAAGTGGCTTAGTTTTGAGCATGGAGCACTGGGGTCTCAGAGAGCAGTGGAGAAAGAGCAGTCAGTCCAAGGACAACTTTGACAAAGAGATTAGGGGCAGCAGGAGCTCAGAATAATGGGTGACTTAAAAGATATAATTAACAACCTTCTTTTGAAGAGCAGAACAACAGCCTTACCAACAGGGGGCAAGGACCCCATTTGAAAGGCCCCAGGGCAACAGCCTTCTTCCAAGCGGAAGGGAAAGCAAATGTTTAAATAGGCAGTTCACATAATTGTTAGAGTGACTTCACTTGCACACGTAGGAGCTTGTATTTTCCAAAATCTGGTGTCATGTCGCTTATAGAAAGAAGGTTAACCTGTGTGATGTTTTCCTAAGGATACAAGAGGAAAGTGTGTGTGTGTGTGTGTGTGTGTGTGTGTGTATGTATTTCCTTTGTGTGTATGTTTGAAGAGAATGAAAAAGAGAGATGATCTTTCATAGGAGGAACAGAACAGCCCTGTACTGTCACTTGCCACGGTGTACCAGCCCAGCCAGCTTGGACTCATTTCCATTGTGCAGCCTATCAAAGTCTTGAGTGAAAGCTTCCTTGGAAAAGCTTTTATGATTCAGAAGTTATCCTTCACTCAAATTCCAGTCCTCTCTTTGGCTCCTTGGTTGGCACAGCCTGGGGCCTCCTCCCTTTGTTCCGCTCTTCACATGGGGAGAAGAGGTGGAGCCAAGGGAGATGAAAGTTCTTGACACTAATGCCTGACAGGACAAGTCTGGCAACTTTCACAACAATGCAAATTGAATGGCCAAAGTACAGTATTTTCCCAAAACTGAAGTGACTTCTTCACAGGAAGTTGTTACACTTGGAGTTCCAAATAATACTATAACCCATTTGGCAGCAGCTGTCCTTAGCTCCTGAGTTGAAGATGCTGCTGGAACATCAAATGAGACCCCAGGTTCACATTCCAAGAAGTGATGGCAGGAGCTTAGATACACCCTTCTAGGCCTCCTGTCCTAAGGTAGTTTGGGGTTTATTTTTAAATGTCTAAAAAGAAATGATACTTTTCATGTCCAGCCTTTGGAAATGGACAGTTTTTTGATGGTGGTGATAGTGGTGGTTGCCCTTGTTCTTGTTTGAATGAACTAACAAGGAGCAGATAATCCCAGGCCAGGAAGGGAATCTGAGGATCTATCCCAATACCAGTCAGCCAGGAAAGGAGGGGAGACAGCCCCAGGGATCTGCAACAGCACCCGAAGCAACAAAGCCATAGGAAGTCATGAAGGTGTTCACCGCATTCTTTTGCCCTGTGTCATGTTCTCTTTTTGGTTACACACTCTTTTAAAAATGGGCAAAATCTTAGCTTAGACGATTGGCATGAACAAATCAGTTTAGTTCCTGAGTTTTGATAGTGCTATGACTAAGGAGCTGTATGTGACCTCCCCAGGATGTGTTAGTTAGTTAACTTTGCTGGTAGTCCAGTTAATCAGAAAGTTACTCAGACATACCTGATGTTTTGAAGCAGTTATATATGGATTTTATGTTCTACCTAGGATCTGAGTTTGAATTTATCATAACTAAATATGTAGATTCTACAGATGTAATGCTCCCAAATATTATTTTTAAGTAACTGAAAATACATGACATTTGTATTGTATAATTATTTATAATCCTTATTTACATAAATTAAGAGGGAGCTTTTTATGTGCAATGATTGTCCTAAATTTACATGTCAGGGTAGGTGGATGTTCATTTTACTTTAATCTATTATCAAAGGGTCAGAAAATCAATTTAGTGTGCCTTCGTGAACAATTTAAAAGAGAAAAATAATCCAACAGAATGATTGGAATGGGATTGCACAGAATGAAAAATATCAGATTGTATTTTGCGTTGGTTAACACTGTCCCAAGTAATTTTAATTTCAGTCATATATATGTTCTCAGTTACGGTTGAAGTTTATGCCATAGTAAATTCATTAAAAATTCTCCTTAGCCTCTGGCTCTTGGTTTGAACAATCTGAGTATTTATCTAATAGACTTCATGATCCAGTGTCCTCTGTCTGAGAGTGAAGTGACATGAACATAAAGTAGTACCAGGACTGACTGTGCCTCACCTCCACCTCCACCATGTCCCCCAGTTGTCACACTAGGGAGAAATGATTAGTGCTGTTTTTCCAAATTGCACTCCTACATTATCAAAAAATACATCTGTGAAAAATACTACTTTTTTTTTTAAAGAGAGAAGGACAGTGAGAGGGAGAGAGAGAGGATCAACTTTTATTGAATTTTTCACATAGCTTTCGTTGCTCTGACACTTAGTTGTGTACATGGGTGCTGGCGTTTGAACCTGAGTACTCATGCATGCTGGGCAAGCGCTATAACCACCAAGCCACTGCTCCAGCCCTACTTTATACTTTTTGACACCAATTGGTGTCACACGTATAGACATCAGTATGCATGGTACTACTGAATAAAAATTGTCCATTTTCTCTTTCTTTTTTCTTTTTTCATGCAAGGGATGGAACCCAGCAGTGCTCAACCACTGAGACACATCCCCAGCCCCCCCCCCCGTTTTTTTTTTAAGAGAGAGAGAGAAAGAATCAGTTTTTATTTAGTTTTTCATGTGGCCTTCATTGCTCCAACACTTTGTTGGGTATGTGGTGCTGGGGTACAAACTCTTATCCTTGTACAAGCCAGGTAAGCACCATAACTGCTGAGCCACCGCTCCAGCCCTGTAATTTTTATTTTGATATAGGGTCTCACTAAGTTACTTAGGGCCTCACTGAGTTGCTGAGGCTGACTTTGAACTTGCAATCGTCCTGCTTCAGCCTCCTGAGTTACTGGGATTACAGGCATATACCACCAAGCCCAGCTAAAAATTGTATATGTTCTGATGAGCAAGCTTAAAAAACAAAGGATTTTAAAGTAGGCACCCCAGATCAAATCTTCGACAGTATTTTTCAAAACACAAGGCTTCCCAGCCAGTTGTAGATTTTCACTATCATTCATACATATATACACACACACACATATATGTATTTATATGCATGTTCATATATATATATAGAAATATTTATCGTACAATTCCATTTTTGAAACTACATAATGTATATATGTATATTTGCTACAAGTTTATACATCAAAATGCTAGCTATGTAAGCCTCCATTGGAGGATTTACATTTTTCATATATTATAATTATTCTATAATGCATATTAATTATTGCTGGAAAAGAAAGAGTAAAAGAAAATGTCTATAGGGCCAGGCAGGCAGCACCACACATAGCTCCCTAGGGTCAGACAGGGGCTGACTTCTGCTTTGAGTAAGTTGATGTACTTATAATCTGGTGCCCCAACCCTGATTCCCATCTAATATAAATGCCCTTGCCTTTCATGATGTCTTCCCTGAGCACTATTCTGAAATAGCATCTCCCTGTGGGTTTTGATAAGATGAGGTAAACTTTGAAGAGGAAAAAAAAAGAGGGGAAACCTACAGAATTTTCTTTTCTTTTTCTTAAAACAACAGAGTAATTCAAACATTTCATGTAATATTTTCCACAATTCTTCCATTTGGGCGTATAACAAGTTGGCCCCTTCTTCTTTCCTGACTCCTAACAAGGACAGTAAAATCTCATCTTCTAAAACAGTCAGAGGAAATTGGAACGAAAAAGAGAATACAAGCTTAGGGTGTCATATTTAGCAAACAGAAGGCCCTAGGCATTTCCCTGTGGACTGCAAGACCAATTGGAAGGGAAGCTCTCGATGCAAACCACACATGGACCAGGTTAGAAAAAGACATCCAAGGCGGACTAACTGCAGATCAAGTTCTAAGCCAGATCAAACCCTTTACTCTCGGCCCCTTTATCTAAGAACATGATATGCTCCATCTTGAGAGGACTTAGAGATAATTTAACACAACCCCCTCATTGGAGCAATGAGAAACAGGAAAGGTTAATGGATTTGTCCAAGTTCACAGAGGGGTTTATTAGAAGGACCAAGACAAAGTCCACTGGGCTGAAGAAGTGCGAATGTTTGGGATGGCCAACTGAACAAATGGTGGCTATTCCACTACAAGCATGGACTCGCTGCAAATCTAACATGCTGCTTGTATTGCCTAGTGATTTGGGGTGTTTTTTTTTTTTGTTGTTGTTGTTTGGTTTTGGGGTTTTTTTTTTTTTTTAAGAGAGAAGGACAGTGAAAGAGAGAGAGAGAGGGAGAGAATCATTTTTATTGAGTTTTTCTCATGGCTTTCATTGCTCTGACACTTAGTTGTGTACGTGAGTGCTGGGGTTTGAACCCGGGCAAGCGCTGTAGACGCTGAGCCACCACTCCAGCCCCCTTGCCTAGTAATTTGTATGCTCCATACATTTCCTCAGAACAGTCAGTAAGGAACTGCTTGTCCACATTAAATATTCAGATAGATATGCTTTATTTTATAGGATAACAGTGATACTTTACAGGTGAATTTGACTAATTTTAAAATATATACGAACAATTCTGTTTAACAGAATTCTTTGTAAACTAGAAATTCTTCTGAAAAAGAATTGTCAAAACCATAATTTACCTGTTTTATCATTCCAAATTTTCCTACATAAAATATGTTTCACCTGAGTCTTCCTAAATTAAGTGACCTAAAAGTTAGTCGGGCACTATCCTTCCTGTATAATACCACCTGTAGAATATACATTTTAAAAGTCAGAATCCCAATACACTTTCAGAACCTAAGGCTCAACTCTTCTCATTTTTCATCCATGTTGGTTTTTGCTCTAGAATGAGACAGTGTTCTATCAAGTATCCTTCTGTGTGTAACCTTTTACCTTGCAAAAAGGGAAGGACTGCTTTTTTATTACAATAATTATGCTTTTTCCTTTTTAGTGCATTACAGATATACATAATAGTAAGGTTCATTTTGACATATTCACAAATGCAACCACTTGTTTTGATTGAAATAGTTGAAGTAGGGCACTTTCCAGAACACCCATATGAGAGACTCTTTTAATGTCCAGCAGGATTGAAAACTCTGCTGCCATGGGAAATGGCCAGTTGACACAGGTAAGCAAAGCAAATTAGGTGGGAGAAGCAACAGGGAGTGAAGTGACCATAGTGACAGGGTAGCCGCTGTCGGGCCAGGTATTATTTAGTTCCAGTTCATGGTTACTATGCAGAAATGTTGGCCAGGTTTTGACAGACTGTCCAGTCCAATTGTTTTAAAGGACAATATCAACCTAGGGTTTTTAAATTTTTGTTTTTAATTGTTATTAATGCATTATAATTATGCATAATAGTAGAATTCATTATGTCACATTCACACACACACATCATTGATTTGCTCAGTCTCCTTCCCCCATATTTTCCCTTTCCATCCCTTCCTACCTCCCCTTGATCTACTTGCTCTGTTCCACTGATCTCCTTCTATTAATTTAAAATGATAATAATATGTGCTTTATCATTATATATATGCAGAATTCATTCTGGTATATTTATACATGGACATAACATAATTTTGTAGATTTTTTCCCCAATACTTCCCCATCCCTCTTCTCCTGCCTCCCTCTCAATCCCCTTCCTCTATTCATTGGTCTCCTTCTATAAAAAATGGGGCCTCACAAAAATAGAAAGGAGATCAATGTAGGCTTTTTGATGTAAAATTTTTCAATGTGTTAATGTTGGCAACTAATTTAAATTTGTTTAAAAGCATTGCAGATGGGGGCTGGAGCCGTGGCTTGGCAGTTAAGGAACTTGCCCAGCATGCCCAAGTACATGGGTTCAAACCCCAGCACCCACGTACACAACTAAATGTCAGAGCAGCGAAAGCCATGTGAAAAGCTCAATAATAAAAAAGAAATTGATCCTCTCTCTCTCTCTCACTGTCCTTCTCTCTTAAAAAAAAAAAAATCAGTGCAGATGAAGGTCAAATAGCACAGTTCTTTAGCCCACTGGTTACCAGAATGAGACTTCTAGACCCCTACAATGATATTTATTGAGTGGTATTAAATTGTATAAACAATTGCATTTATGTTCTAAATAAATGCAAAGACCACCCATCTGTCTGTAGAAATTATATGTTTCCTTTACTCTTTGCCATAGTCACTTCATTCTTAGAGCTGTCTCCAAGTCTCTGACGTCATATACCTCCAAGGTTTGAACTACACAGTTGATGCTTAGCTCTGTCCTTTCTTTCATCGTTTCTAATTATAGTCAGACTTCGTTGTAAGCACTTCTAGGGCAAGACTCATATTTAATACTTCTCTTATGACAACCTCAAAGCTCAATAAGTGTTTGTTATCAGTATTTGTTTTTTCAATAAAGGGAAAAGAAAAGAGCCTTTGCTCACACACAAATACATAGTTTATACTTGGAATGAGTTTAGTGTCTTGAAATTGCCAAATTTCTAGACCAGGCATGTTGGAAAGGTAGTCTGTGGGCACATTGCCCTGATGAGCTGATGAGCATTGGTTTACCATAAATTTTTAAGAAAAAAAGCACTTGGCAAAAAAAGCTATGAGTTCATCATGTCTTCCTAGAATAAAAATATCATAGGCTATATTTAATCCCATGAAGGGGGTGGGGGCCTTTATAAGCCTTGACTGTGAATGAGAAATTCTTGGAGCCAACTCTTGTCTTCAGGAAACCTTCCATCAATTAGACATTTAAAAAATGGCGGGCCCAGTTAAAGAAAGCCAAACTCAAGGTTCACATTCCCAAGTCTAAACTTTCTGAGTCTTCCTAGAGTACTTTGGAGAGGCAAAACATGAATTGTAGTAAGCCTGAATCCAGAAACCAGTGTGGCAAGAGAAGCAAGAAAACACCAGAAAGGAACGGCCACTACTGTTGTTCCTATATGAAGTGAGGTTGGGGTGGCCATGCAAGTGCCATGTCTTGATCTTTAAAGCTATCTGTGCCCTGCCAAGAGCAAGCTAAAAGGCCAAATGTGTTGGCTGTCCAAGAATGTGTCTGAGGTGGGCCTAGCACTTGGTTTGAGTTGTTCAGTACCACCTGAAAGTGATAAAGAAGTGTGGAAACAATGATCGCTAGGGATCCATGAGACTACAGGGCTGAGGTGTGCGTGGACTGCCTGACCAAGGAAAGCATTGCATTCCCTCCCTTACTGGAAATGCTATGGACAAAATATCTAGAAAGTGCTGTTATAGAAGAAGTCCTGATTCCACTCATAAACATCACAATTCATGTGCCTTTCACTTTTTTTTTCCTCTGGGATCACAGGAACACTTTACCACTGAGCTACATTACATCTCCAGCCCCCCAGTCCTTTATTTTGAGAAAGGATCTGGAGCTAATGATTTCCTTATGTTGTTTGATAATCCAAAGTAAGAAATAAATCACTGGATAAGCAAATCACAGCATTGAATTAGGAAGCAGATTTTGGAAAGCAAAAAAAAAAAAAAAAGTTTTTAATCCCTAAATTACTAAAAATAGTTCCATAACTTAGCCAAGTAATATCCGAGTCAAAGTAAACATCAATTACAATTGTTTAGATTATTATTTCTACTTAGTAGAGTTTATTGTTAAATGATAAAATTTTCTTTCTTTTTTTTACTGGTCACTACTATATTGATCCATTGCATCTTTTTCATCTACTAATTTGTTTAAGTTGCTAATAAAAAATGATGTCAAGAATATGACTTGCATGTCCATGGCACAATGGTATTTACTCTGTCCAAGAATTAATATATTATAGCGATAGAGAATTTCATATTTCCTTTCTTGATTGTCCCTTATCTTTCTCTCAACAGCTTTCACGTTCATTTTTCTCTCATGAAGCTTCTTCTGGTTGGAAACTTAATCAGATTTCATCAGGTAAGATACGTTAAATGTGAACCTATAAACCTTTATTTAAAAAATAACCCTCAAGTTTAGAAAATCCAAAGATGATGTCAGCATTGGAGATTTCTGGAATGTAAACTGAGGAAGGTCACACAGGATCTTTAAACACATACAATTTAAGATTCATTTTAGTTCTAAAAATCAGGGTCCCCAGCCATCAGCATAAACACCACCTGAGAGTTTGTTAGAAATGTAGTTTCTCAGGCCATCCACAGTGCTTCCTTAAACTTTCCAGATGATTCTGAAGCACACACAATTTGGACTGGCTTCACAGACCAAAAGAACAGAAAATATCTCCTCTCGGTTGATGGCATTTGATGGTCTCTTCTTCGTTTCCTTTCTCCATTGCCTTTATTCTTCCAGTTTATCCATTCCTCATTGAGCAAGCTCGGGTTCACTTCACAAAATCATATTTTATTCTTTATGAAATCTTGAATGCTATGTAATCTGGGAATCTGGGTCCCCAACAAAATCAGGCTTTTAGTGGAGATTGTCAAATCCCTTTAAATCTCTTGTTAGCATTAAGTAGGAAAATGGTCACTGGAGATGCACCTGAGAAAGGGTGCCCAGCTTCTGAGATGCTGCCTTTTAATATGCACAGGCCATTCTCTTCACAAGTGAAGCTGTATTTGTTATGTGCTAGAAGTGTTGAATTGTCGCCTCTGCAGTCACTGCAAAGCAGTGTGTTATACAAAGTGTGACCTTGTTCTCTCATACTTGGAATATTTTGGAGTTCTCTGTGACATCCAGCGTCATCAACCGTGGAAGCCAGCCTAGATAGCTGTCTAGCACCCACAAATCCTCCAACTTCCAATGCTTTGGTGTAACCTTGGGTATACCTAAGAATTTTCTGCTCAACCAAAAAAGAATATGTATGATGATGCTGTCATTATAAAATGATGACTAAATGCCAACCCCAAAGTGTCTGCTTAAGATGATCCCGCATTTGCAAAGAAATGCATAATTTTTTTCTCCACATTATGCATATTTCATGACAAAATAGGTAGTAGAGTCTCTGAGACTCAGTTTCCTCATTTATGAAATGGAGATAAGAGAATCTACTTGTTAGAATCGTTCTAAAGAAACACTGGAGATAATCCAGGAGTGATGGAATAAATACTAGCCTTGATCGAAGATAATTTTATTAATAGAACTGTAAATTGTGAAATGTCACATCAGACCTTGTCCCATTAAAAATAAGTGCATAGGGAAGACCTCAAGTGTCTCTTCCTTGCGCAGTTCATCTATGTGTAAGTGTCCCCATCACCACCGGAAATGCACCACCACTGCTACTCTGGTGTTTCCAAGATTTGTTGTTATTTCTCTAGTTTGTTGGCCACCCCTAGCACTGCAACATGGGGCCAGAGATTAGGGCCAACCATCACCCACACTAGGAGAGCACAGAATAGCCACTGCCACCAGCTCCTTTAATGTCAACCAGCCTTTGGAGCAAAAGCTAAAAAAGGCCATCCGGTGACTCAAATGCAGACATCAGAAGATCAAAGGGCCTGAAGCGGACCTTGAAAGATGATTTATCTCCCTAACCTTTTGGAGAGAATATACTAGAAAGGCATAGTTCCATCTATGGAAAATTACCCTGTAGATGGCTTTGGTGAGAGGAGGGATGTGGAGACAGGAAAGGGGGATTCTTGGAAGAGAGGTATGTAAAACATTAGGATTAAATAAATACCCAGTGAACAAGAGACTTCTGAGTTGGAATTAGTGACGTAGAAAAATGAGAAACATCTGGAGTCTAATTTTGCTGGTCAGAAACAGTCTTGAAGTTCTTTGTTGAATCACTTACTTTGTAAAGACTTATTAAAAACAAATGTGTAAGGTGGTGGAAAAGAGAATGCATTGAATTCAGAATTCCAGAGCCTTTAAAGGAAGCATTTGAAAGCGCTTACACTTTCTATCAACTGAGCTTAAAGCTGTCTCCCCCCACTGGTCCCCTTGTCCCTTCTGAATTCACACTATAAGAATCAAAGACTTTCAAACCTATTTGCAATTGAACAGTAAATTTTTGGAGAGAGAAGACCAATTTCCTTCACATTCTTAAGTTACATGATTCTTTTGTAGCCAACACTTTTCCCACAAAAGAAATACCTAAAGGAAGGGGGTCTGCCTAGATGTCGCCCTTAAATTTATTATGGACACAGCTGGGATCGACAGACGAAGTTGTTTTGTTTTTCATTTCTAGGGAAGATTCAGCTGTCCTGGAATGTCCCATGGATAGGACTCTGGCCAACACAAACCAGGGAGGGGAGAGAGAGATTAGGAATCATTTAAACACCACCCTGCGACTGCTTTAGTGTGGCGACCACAGCTGGTCAGTTTCTGTAGGGAAATCAGGTGTTACAGGCTGGTCTGTGCCGGAATTTTGAGGAGACCCCTGAGTTCTTTCATGCTTATGCCAGATGAGCCTTTTATCACCCCTTCAGCTTGAGGGAGAAAAAAGAGAGGAAAGAAGGGGAGAGAGGAGGAAAGAAGGGTAAAAGGGGGCAGAGGAAAAGTTGGAAGGTGAAATAGATATTTCAGGGACACTGTCCACTCTCATCAATTTGCTACTCTTTCAAGAAAGTAAATTTTGTAAGAGGCCAGATCCTAGGCAAGGGACGGAAAGGAATCCTGTATTAGCATAACCTACCTGTTTGAAATTCTGCGGGCTGCTCCTGCAGAGCTGGCCTCACACTGGGCTGGTCTTTTGTATTCAAGTTATGATGATGTAGACAGTCCCTGTGTCTTATATCTCTCCCCTCGAGTTATTAAATTTAGGAAGATGGACACCTTTGCCTTAAACAAGGTGGAGCGGCAGGTGAACGTTTTTCAAGACCATGATGCTCATAAAAGAACCAAAGAGTCACCATGTTTTCAGACCCCAGGCCTGGTTGTCTCTCCAACCAATTGACTTGGCTGGAAAATGACAAGTAGGAATAACAGCAGGGAAAGAAAGAAGACAAAATTGCTTTCTGTGAGGCATCCCCAGAAACCTGCACAATTATGTATTAGCAAACTCATCATCCTCTTCAACTTATTTTTTATTTTCTGATTCAAGCATACCTTTGGGTATGTTTCCATAGAATTGCTAGTCACATTGCTAATTGTGCTTTACTTATGCAAAAACTACTTTTGATTAAGCTTCAGGGAAGGTGTTGGTGTCCTGTCCCTCCTCACTGGGTGCTGTCCTTAATGGTTTGGTAAACATCAATCCTCTCTTCCTTCAACTTTTGTCTTTGTGGATGGAAAGGTGCAATAGGATCCACCGCCCCCCAACATACACACATACTTGCTCAGCCTTTCTAGTTTCTTCTTCTGGTTGTGTCCTGGTGTTTATTGGATTACAGTCTTTCAAGCATAGATCAGGGTACCTGAAGAAAAAGAATACAAATATATACCGAGCCTTTACAACCACCCTGGTAAAAGGCCTTTGCTTTGAGATCTGTATGCATTTTTATTATGAAGATGCATTGTAGACAAGCTGCTTTTACGTAAGACCAATTTGGTCTTTTTCATCACAGCATGGGGTGTATTAAAAAAGTTCACACACCTAGCTCGATGGTGCCCCATCAGTCACTCAAAAAACACTACCAGAACATTTTTATTAATCCTACTTTATTCTGGAGAAGGGCTTAAATTTGAATTGTAAGAGTTAATTTATCTTTTAATTTAATTTTAAAATGTGGCTTAAATTTTAACCTTAAGATGAAGACACAGTCTAAAGTACAGGTTAGAGGGAAAAGAACCAAGGCAGATGATTCTACTGTATCCATTGACATGAAATGACTTAGAAAAAGAGGCTGTCAATAGCTGCTTTGTCTGAGTCCTGGAGCCTCAGCCTGTGGTCTTGCAGTATCAGCTGAGGGGCCACCTGGCTCTGCCTTGCCTGCAGATGAACCCTGGCTGTGGTAGTGGTGGCTGTGGTGGAGGAAGGGTGGAATGTCCCTTCCAGGGCTGGCCTCCCTGGGTAAGCACTGTAAGAAACATCACAGGAGCATGCAGGACTCCTTGAGGGACTTGCTGGGTGCCTATCAAACTGTTTCCATTTTCATGAGATTTTGCAGAACTTTAAGCCTCCCGGTCACAAAATGTTTTCTTTTTGAAACCCTCAAAGATTATTTTTCTTCTTCATTACAATGGCAGGAATACAGAGCTTTCTCATGAGTTCTTAATGGGATTCAGCTGCCCAAGCTGCAGTGCTTTCAGCTGACTTTAGAATTACTGTGTCTTTGCCTCCTTTTTCATTTGCAGATGCCCAGCTCTGCCAGCTCCCTCTCCCCCTCCTGTCTCTCCCTGCAACAAGCAGGAGCTCCTAGACATGAGCTGCATCTTTATGAATGTGAACCTATGGATAAATATTCTCAAATGGGGCAAATGCTGCTTTATTTCAGACAGTTTCTGGTATTGTCCAACATTCTTTGAGAAAGTAGATGTACATTGGAGAACCCTATTGGCATCAGGCTGCTGGCAGCAGGTAGTAATGGCCTTGAGCTGGAATGGAGCTAGACCAGCTTGAGCCTGTGGTCAGCAGTGGGAGAAGAGCAGACAGCATACCAGAGACAAAGGGAGTTAGATAAGGATCAGCAGACGGGCACCCAAACCCAGGAGAATGGCCCGCAGGAAGAGGATCTGAAACGAGGCCCACAGGGTCTGCAGAAGCAGAGGGACAAGACACAAGGTGTTCAAAGCAAGCTGGGTGCCAGCATGGAAGAAGGCATTCCAGTCACTTCCTGCTTCTGGCTTTTCCGTGTTCTCGTAGTGCAGAGACAGGAAGCTCAGTATATGTGGAAACCAGATTGGGATGGGAAGCATAGGGACAGATGATCTCACAGACACATCCCTTAGATCCCCCAAGAGATAGAGACCTCATAGAGAAGGAAGAGTTCTTTAAAAAGCTTCCATGCAAACACTGAATGTAATGGACTTTGCAGAGGCAATTCAAGCTGACTGAACCCTAGTCTTTCTTTAATCTTAAGCATACCTATTTCATCTCTTCTTTTAAAGTGGAATGCTTTAAAAATTTTTTTATCCTATGAAATTCAACATGTGACCTCCTTCAGTGAGCACGCTTCACCCTATACTACATCTAACCCCATAATCTTCATCTCTTCAGCATGTTAGCCATTGGTCCAGTCTCAGTATTTCCTTTTCCATCATTTGCAAAATCTTCCCCACCTTCATAACCTTTATAACCTTCATAGTCTTTAAGAGTTCAGATAAACACACGCTGAAGGCAGGAACCTTCCAATAGCAAATCAACCACTCAGACCATCTTGTCTGGCATGCCATTCAAATGTTCAGAAAATATGTCCTTGCCTGAATTCCATCATTCATTGGCCATGCACTATCCAGAAAATCCCTCCCTCTCCTTAAGCCTCTCCTGCCTCCAGTGAGCTGTTATAAGAATCAGAGAAACTAGTGGAAGGGGGAGGATTCTATATTTTAAAGCACTATACAAATGGAAGGCATTGTCATAATAACATGGATCCTTAGCCCACAGTGGGGTGGGGTAGAGCCTCTGTCAATCATTCTTTCAGCTTGTTTGTGTAACCTCTGGTGAAATATTAATAATCGCTGCTAAGCATAGGTTTCAGCACATTCTTTGTTTCTCCTGTGGCATTTACAAGGCAATCCATCTGCCAAGAGCTGATCCTTCTCAGAAGGAAGGGAGGGGGAAGACATTAGAGCCAAAAGGGGTTTGGGGACTCTGGTCAGATGAGACATTTTAGGAGTCATTTTACCTATTCCAAATCAGGAAATAAACCCATAAAATATCAACCCCATGGCACAAATAACCAATAGCTTAGCACTACTATCCTTGTCATTTGAAATTTTTATTTAATGATGTTTCATCTCCAGCTGTCATCATCATTAGGAATATCAAATTTAACTGAGTTACTACCAGTTCAATTAAGCTTCAACATACCTTTTTGCATATCAGATATGTGCCAAGCCCTATGCTAAGTGTTCATCCTTGAGTAATTAATGGATTCTTCCTTAAGAAGTTCATATACAGATAAACACACAGATTAAAAAAACATTGTGATAATTGCTATTGGGGGATAATTGCTATATTTAAAGTGCTATGGGAGTACATAGGATGGAGCAACAAGCTGTATGGAAAGCTAAGGAGATGGTAACACATGGGCTGGGCCTTAAAAGGTGAACAGAAATCGGTCAGAGAGTGAGTGCAGAGCAGAGGTTCAATATCTGGGCTGGGGGCCGGTCTACCTGGTTTAGAACCTGGCAGCTTCCTAACTGCGTAACTTGGCTGCTTACTATGTTCTGATGCCTGAGTTTCCTCATCCACTCTGATACTAGTGTGGCTTACTTCTTGGATGATCATGAACAGAAGTGAGTTAAGGCATATAGAGTGCCCAGGCAGTTCCTGTCTTGGGGTCAATCACTCGGTAAGCAATAGCCATCAGTATTGTTTGATTGTTCTTTACTAAGTCAAGAAGCAGGAAAGAGATTCCTGGAACCCTTAGAGATTTATAATAGCATGATTATCATTATCAATAGCATTAATGCTACCATTTATGAGCCAGACACTAGACACTTTGCATATGTAATTTCATTTAGTTCTCACAACAATCTTGAGACTCAAACACTTTACACTGAAATAACCATAGCACCATGAAGAACATGATGCAGATGACAGATAAGTAGCAGAGAGATGAAAGAGAATCACTTAAGAAGATATGTTCATGCTTGGCTGGTGGCACAGCCTGTGATCCCAGCCACTTGGGAGGTGAGGCAAGAGGATCATGAGTTTGAGACCAGTCCTGGCAACTTAGTGAGGCCCTGCCTCAAACTTAAAAATTGAAAGAGCTGAAGGTGTAACTCAAGGGCAAAGTGCCCTGATTCAATCCCTAGTATCAAAAGGGCAGGCACAACCCAAATGATGGTGGCTACTTGTTTTCATTTCCATTATATCTATTTGCTTCAGCTTTCATGTTTGTTCCTCTGCGCATTTGTCGCCTCTGAGCAGAAAACGTCCTTTCCAGTTTGCTGTAACTCCCACAACTTGGTTCACACAAGGTCATGAAACCTTTGAGCTTGAAGTTTGTGACATGGACAAGGATCTAGAATTGAGTGTGGTGACTACTAGCTTTTGATAACTGATGTTTTCATGCCAGGATCTCTTCTAGGAACCTTCAGACACAATGAGCTTTATAACATCCTGAACCAGGTATTATTATCCCACATATACAGATGAGTAGACTGAGTCTCAGAGAGGGTACATCCACAAGAAGGGTAAATCAGAGGCTCAAAGCAAGGAAGCACATGGCATGTTCTGAGCCTTGTTTGACTAGAGGGAGGATCTGTGCAGGGGAGTAGGATGAGTTTGGGTGGAAGAGGCTGAATGACCTTAAAGGCCAGGCTTAGCAATTTGAATGTGGCTATGGGAAGCTAATAAATGACAGGCTTCCTTTTCTTCTTTACAACTTCATGAAAACCTACCCACAGCAAGTAGGTAGGCTGTCACCAGGTTTGTTTGCCCCAAATTGGGAGAGATGCTTGGTGACGCTGATGGAGAATTCTCTTTGGAGAATGACATGCTCTATGCGGGACAGTCCTCCATCTTTTGTACAAACATAGAGAGGAAGGAGCTTCTAATCAATACCCTCAGTTGAACTATAGACAATAACATTTTTAAAAGTTGGTCACCAGTTTCCCTCCCTGGATTCCAACCCTTGTCTTGAAATATTTGTCTTGCAATGTGAACAGCCCTGAAAATGAAAACAAATTCCTTAATTTTTGATCCTAAGAAGTTCATGACACTGCTCCTATTTGCCTCTCACACTTACTCCACTCCCAAAGTGTACTCCAGCCATAGTGATCGGGTTGCTGTTCAATGACAGCGTCAAATTTTCTCCAGAAAACTTCATCAAACCACACACCACTCTCTCCTCCACAATGCCTTGCGCTGACTGCCAGGTACACTTCTCCGAGTGTGCTCGCTTGTCTACATCCAACCACAAACTCCGTCACAGAAGGATCCTGTCTCGTTCTCTCTTGATTCCCCTGATCTACCACATCTCAGCACATGGTCAACGCTCAGTGACAGTTTGTCAAATCATGGAGTAAATGACTAGATAAGGGGGTCAGGTTCTGATTCCATGATTCTTAGTCATTGTGGGACCCTAGTCTTATACTTGCCAGTGTGTTCCTCTAAATGTCCACCTGACCTCAGAGCTCCTACAACAACTTGATCATTTATTTCCAGATCCATCTCCAGGCCCAACATATTCCCCACCCATTCACAATCTGACACACAGACACAACACACACACACACACACACACACACACACACACACACACACACACATATTTACTGCTACTAAAAGCAACAACAAAATGGGCCTTCTTTCTTCTTACTGGGGCTCATTCCTTCCCCAAAACCATTATTATCTGTTATTACCTGCCAGAGCTCTGCTATTCTTACCCAGAAAAAAATATTCCAAGGACTCACATGTCTGCCATTTCCTTTTCAGATTCAACAATGATGTTTGAATGGATGATAGTGGAAAAAGAGACAGGGAGGAAAGCATTAACAGCATTTGATTTTATAGCATTTCTTGGAGTAGAAGGGAATGTGTGTGTGTGTGTGTGTGTGTGAGAGAGAGAGAGATATTACCCATATCTGGGGATGGTCTGGCTAACTCTCTTGGAATGGACAACATGGGAGGGATATGGATATCAGCTGCTCGTTGGAAAGGGTGGGCACTAATGGGAAGACTCAGCTGAAGGGGCTCCGGAGGAGTTCTGCCCAGCAGGCCAAACCTGGAAGTCCCGTACTAGCAATAATAATTATTTTGGTAGCATAATTGCCAATGCCTATGAGCAATCCCTGTTTTCCAATCGCTGTACTAGGCACTTTACATAGATTATCTCAATTATTTCTTACAACAGTCCTGCAAAGTCAGAAGCTTAATATTCCTGTGTTACAACTTAGGAAAAAGAGGCTCAGAGAAGCTAAGTAGCTTGCACAAGATTTCACAGGTTAGCACGGAAGCCAGGATTTGAACCACAAAATTCCAACATCAGAACCCCACCAAACGTGGAATGATTTAACACCAGTACCCTTTGGCTACTGAGAGGTAGATGGTAGAAGCGTCACAAAATAGCAACTACTTCTCTTTACAGTAGAATCCTCACAGATGAAAATGGAGGGATCTTTGGATCTTAAGGAATATGTAATGGGTAAAGAGGAAAGATAGTTAAAAGTATTTCCTAACATGCTGCACCTCCAGCTCATTTATAATTTGTCAATATATTCCATCACATATAAGGAGATCAAGGAAGGATGGGGCTGTAACATACTGTGTTGTGTATAGCGAGTGCTCCGCAGAGTTGTGCAGGGCACAGCCTGCCCAACTTTGCATGGAGACCCGAAAGGGCAGATTTCTTTTTTTAACTTTTTAAAATTGTATCAAGGTGTTGTTGTTGTACAATCATAAATGCATATGTAGTGAAAATATGATAGACACCTGAACCTAATTGAGAATCACCCCCACATCACCCACACCCCAGTCTCTTGACTCTTCTGTATTTGGCAGATTTCTTTATATCCACAAATTGATTAGGGACTGAATGCTCAATTAATGGAGATCTATTAATGAACTTTAAGCTAGTGTGGGCTTCAAAAACTAAATAAAGGGGGAAACAGGTGAAAACACTAAACTGACTGGAAAAGTACCAAGAAAAGCTGATTTTTCACAAGAGTCTCTGTAGCTTCCCGTGCTACCATGCTTCCCCTTGAACTATTTCAATGTCGTTTAACTTGCACAGTCCCCAACATGCGTGCTCCCACACTTCGCAGTCTGGACAGATGCTTCTCCTTCCTCCTCAACTTCTCCCTCACTACCTCCTTCTCCTTTAAGACTTAGACATTTGTCCATCCGTCCTTCGTGCATTCATCCAACAATCCTGAGCAGACGTGCTCAGGATGAGTAGGGCACCCCCCCCCAATTGCTCATGGTCCGGAGGGGGAACGCAATAAAGTGAGTCTCCTCCAGGAACTTTTATGATCATTCTCTCTTTCCCTCCAGCCTGAGAAGTTTTTATGATTTAGAAGCATTTCAAGTATAAATCCTTATCAGTCAAATAACAATCCAAACTGCTTAAAGCAAAGCAAATACAGAGCAGAGACGCTTAGACAGTATTTTGAAAGCTATAACTCAGAAAGTTTATACAGTATGTTCATCTCTCGTCTGAGTTCATTTGTGAGGGGCAATAAAATGCTGAGTTTCAAGCTCAGTCAATTTTCTCCAAATTCTTGCCAATTTTGTGCCATCACGTTCCACTGCTTCTCCAGCATTCAGAGGTCCTAAGTCGTGCTGGTGAAAAGTTGAGAAAAAACAAAACAGAACTCATTTCACATAATGTGAGAGGCTTGACCCAGACAGAGATACTCAGTGGGGAAATAATTTCATCCCCAGAGAAAAACTAGCAAATTATCTGAAGGGAACCTCTGCAGGTGAGAGACTTGTAAAAATCCTCTGCTGGGAATATCAAGTCCTGGCTGGCCATTCATGCTCCACTTTGAGACATAAGGGCTTATCTTAGCAGACTATCTTAGCAGACTTCCGGCTCCTGTAGAGAGTGGGCTGTGTTCTATTCATTTCCTTAGCCCAGATCATTACTGTAGGGCTTAATAAATACTTGTGATTGAATGTCTACTACATATTGATCAAAGGGAAAGTCTATGCCATTTCCTCATGGCTGGTCATCTCCCAGATGTTCTGGAGAAAGGGGGATTAAAGTTTCTGGTTCATTTCTTTGTTTGGAGAAGCACTGTAGAAGAATTCTTTTGCTTTGTTTTTGAGATATGTCAAAATCCAGAAGAGACCAGGATGAGATCAAAGACCTTATCCATCAGATAGCATAGATATTGTCCCACTGGTGATTCCACTTAAAGAGTGAAGTCATTGGTTAATCTTATCTCCCTTGTGATCAGCACTCAAGCAAATAATTACATAACCAATGTTGGGCCCCCACGACCTAAAAGTTTTGCTGAATTTCATCTTCGGAATTATAACCAGACAATTATATGGCTCCAGATCCCCACATTCCTTCCAAAAGCTGCACAAACCGGTCAGGAAGCTGCAAGCCTTTCTGTCCCTGTACTGATGCTCCAATGTGGATCACTGAGACATCAACATGCCCACAGGAGCTGGCTTACTTATGAAGCCATACTCGGCCTGAATCACTCAATATGTGTGATCACCACACCTTCAATGGAATGTAACATTTGATGTCATGATACTCTTATTGTCAAACTTGGCATTGATGTTCAGTTTGGCTTGGTGGTGAGAAATTCAACAACACTTTGAGAAATTTTCCTTCCAGAGCACTTCTTAAGAGAGCGTAGTTGCTTAACAGGAAATCTGAATTCATGAAATGCCCCTTCAGTGTATTAGTGAGAAGGTTCAAAGTCACATACACACATTTCTCCCAACCATACTTGGAATTTACAGTAAAAAGGAGTGGAAAGATAAATTAATGAAATAAGGAAATGTTCTCACATTATTCCACACCTTTTTAAACTCTCTCCCCTTTCCTATAATTTCTCAATATAATGACACTCGCATGCATTTTCAAAGAATTTTCATTTTAATATGTATTGAACTATTTAATGTCATTTTAGTAGATCCATTAGAAAATTCTTATTCCCAGCTCTTACAATTGGACTATAAAGATTCTTAAGGAAACTAGGACTGAGAAGAAGCCAGTGGCTGCAGCTGCAGGGATGTCATTATGTTCATTTGCATCATAATCTTTGTTTGCCAAATCAAAGTAGCTTAAAGTTGCAGCGCACCTTGTTGGTCCTCACTGCCTTCAGATGTGTCTGGAAGAAGCATCTTGATTTCTCTTCCCCACACCTGGTGCTTAATACTCAGCCCTCACCTGCCACCCATGGGCTGTTAGGTCTGTGTGGGGGGCTTTGAATACAATTGATGCCAACGACAAAGGGGCCCATTATTGATGTGAAACAGACTCCCAAATTTTAAAGTTAGGCATTTGGAGCTGGGTACAGTTCCGCGGGAGGCTAAGGCAGGAGGATCACTTGAGCCTGGGAATTTGACACTGTCCCAAACAACATAATGAGAGCCTGTCTAAAGAACAAAAAAGACATTTGGTGATCAAGGAAAGCATTTTTTTTTAAAGAAATAAGTTATTAAGTCTATCCTTCTTGGGGACCAATAATGTTTTAGATTCTTGCTTGAACGTTGTTCTTCTTTCCTGATCTTTTAGTCTAGCACAGTGAAGAAATGAAGCCACCGATTCAGCCCTCACAGTTTTTTTGTTTTGATGGGGGGGGGGGTCCCCTCTATGAAAGCCTGGTAAGATGGAGTTATTCTTTTCCACCAGGTACCTCATACCTGTGGCTTGTATTATAACATTAATTAGCATGTTACATTCAGCCTACGCAGCCCCCTCCACTTCTGCAGAACAGGTGCCCCAGCCCCCTCTGGCTTCCCACTGCATCTGAGTCCCTCTCCAGAAAGCCACCTTTCCCCCTCATACACGAGCACATATAGACCAAGCTTGTTACCAGAGGGGGAAAAGTGACTCCTCTCTCCTTTTAGCAATCTTAAAACCTCAGACTATGATTAGACCACTCAAATTTTTACCGAAGAACTCTCAGACTAAGCAGATGACACTCTTAACAAATTTACTTGATGTTTCAAAAAAAAAAAAGTTTTCTGCTTCTGAAGTAGGACTGTGAAGGGACCAAAGGCAAGGACTTGAGAGACAGCTGACCGAGGTCCAAATCCAGATTTTACATTTGTTAAGTTTGCAACTATAGATCAAATATCACCTGTGACTTGGTTTCCTCACCTATAAAATAGGAATCCCTATCTTGCTTTTTGTACAGATTAAAGGTTTCAAATGTATGGAAAGTGTAGTACCTGACACATAGGGAGTACTCAATGAGCTGACTTGCTAGTATTATTACGGTTATTGTTGTCATGACTGCATTAGTCTTCCAAGCTATAACAGGTGTAGGTGTATCTATATCATTAAGCCATTCCTAATTATAAATACATCTAATGTTTGAAAATGTAATGTGAGAAAAGATCTTTCAACAAAGTTTGAAATCTTGTTTTGGCTTTAATAACTCAACCGAGTTGTTGCTGGTGATGGCAGGTGATGTCCAACATTGGAAGGCATTAGAGCAAAGTGGTAGCCAAACCATAATCTCATTGTTTGCATTTCCCATCGTGAATGTTGGTTCTTTGAGCTGGAGGTGCCAACAGCAGGGCCACCAGCCAAGAATTACAGTCATCTCGGTGAGGCTAGAGGGTTTCAATGCTGTAGGATACGGAACTGTTGGAGAAAAGATGGTACAACTACCTGCCTTGTTTTTCAGTCTTTTTAAAGGTATTGTTATGGTTTAGATATGAAGTGGCCCCCAAAGATTCATGGGGTGAAGCCTCAGTCCCCACCTAGCAATGTTCAGAGGTGGGGGTTTAGGGAAGTGACCCGCTCGTGAGACTTTGACCTCATCAGTGGATTAATCCATTGGGGGATTGGTAGCTGCATGGACTCTTAGGAGGTGGTGGCAATCCTAGGAGGTACTTGGAAGGAGTGGGTCCTGGTGGGTACACCCTTGGAGACTATGTCTTGTTCCTGGCCCCTTCCTCTCTCTCTGCCTCCTGGAGGCCTTGAGATGACAGCTTTTCTCTAACATGCCCTTCTGCCATGATGTTTCTGCCTTGACCCAGGCCTAAAAGCAGTAGACCCAGCTGACCGTGTACTAAAACTTCTGAAACCATGAGCCAAAATAAATCTTTTCTCCTCTTGTTATTCTTAGGTATTTTATCACAGTGACAAAAAGCTGATTAACACAGATATCATAGGCCATAGGAGTTTTAGGTTTATTAATAACTCTCTAAGGCACATGAATAACCTTGACGTGTTGGGTATCCTCATCTAAATTTCAAAAGTAGATTGAAGTGATTTTCCTGGAGTTATAGATGAGGTAACAGTAACGCCTCCGATTTCTAGAGGGCACTGTGCAAATGATACCACATTGATCCCTGTCCCTGTCCATGAAGGTAACCTTGAGGTTCCTTCCTACTGAGCTTAGCTGAATGGACATCCTTATTCCTCCTCTGTGCATTAAACAGAACAAAGCAAGGCTTAGGGTTACAGCAGATGGAAACAAACTCCCTGGTCCCTGGGGGTCAAGGACTATTTGGGTTAGGATTTTAGCAGACTATTTTTTACCCATATTTTCTTTCTTCTTCATTACGTTCTCTAACATTAATATTGTGTATCTTACTCAGCTATTTCATGTGCTTTCTTCTAATTTGTTTCTAGACATTTCAGAAGACAAATTTTCATTAGTTCCTAGCAAAACGAGAAGGAATAAGGAAAAGTTTAAAATAAAAAAAAAGGTGTCCTGAAGGTCTCTAATTGATTGCATAATTAAAATTATAGATTATATATAGAGAGGGCAGAAGAGCCATCCCCTCTCTGCTGCTGCAACCTTTTCTAGGATATGCAAGAGTACAAGAGTAGGCATCAGCTCTCCCAAACTTTTAAGACCCATTTTAGTGAGGTGTGGAACTCTCACATCAGGAGAGCTATAGGTCTCCTAAAGCGACTTCCACAGTCAGGCTGTCCTCTCTGATATGCCATCATCTAGGCCTATCATGATTCTTAGTTGAAAGAGTTCTGGCAAATCTAAGCTGTGAGAAGAATTAAATCAAAGAAAGCTAGAGAAGTTCACAGACTCTATGGGAAAACAAGAGAACCAGACTCCACACCCATGTGAAGAACAAAGGGAACTCACAAAGTCTCAAGCTGCATGAAGAGTTTGGCTCAGGTGATGCCGTCCCTGGGACTATGTGCCATGGCTGGTACCACTGATATTGATGGTGGTTATTGCTACTACTCAAATAAACTCTAAACTGTCCAGGCTTCTATGAGTCGCTCACTCTGGTATCAGATCCCCAGTGGGAGCAGTCACTTGATCTCCAACCACATATGTTCAGTGATGTCTCCAAACATGGGAAAGGGGTTCAGATGGAGAGCGAACGATGAAATATTGACTTACTTTTCCATCCCTCTCTACCTATTTCCATTTTACCTTGAATCAAGTATAGAACTTGTATACCCGCCTCCCCCAATGTTTAATCCTTACAATATAACCAATCCCATTTTAGAGAAGGGAAAGTCAAATCTCAAAGAGGATGGGTGATTTTAGAGTGTCATTGAGAATAATTGTCACTATGTACAGATTTTAAACACCACAATCTATTTGATTGATTTCATTGTTACTTTTGTGTTTTAAAAATAAAATATTTTTCAATTTTTTCTTAAAAAAAAAAAAACCCATACAAGAATCCTCAGTATCTAAGGCAGATTATGGCAGAGCTGTTTGGGTTGAAGAAGGTTAGGGGAGAACAAAGCCCCATCTACTTGGCCTCACACTCCTTATTTCAAACACACAAAATACTTACCACTGAAGTTTGGAAACTACTGTTGCCAGCCTCAGAGACAAGCTGACCACTGCTGGTTCATTTCCTGTGACTACTTCTCTTGCCCTGGGTTCAGGACAGGAAGTAGTTCTGAGTTCAGACAGAGAGTTCACTGTTCATACCCAATTCTGTCCTTGGTCATGGTCCAACATTTCTCAAAATATGTTCCTCAAACACTAGTTCCTCAGGATATTAATAAGTGATAAAAGAGAAAACAATTTTTAAAGTTGGCTTTCTCACCTTAGCTAACAACATAGAAACCAACAGGTTTCTAAAAATTAAAAACATTTGTTACCTACAATGAGGGACTTTCACAGACTATTGTGACTCCAATGAAGTGTCTAGACACTTCTTCAAAGATGTGTCTAGAATTTCCCAAGCATTTGGCTTGAGACCTATTTTTCAAGCCTCTCAGGAGCAGTTGCTTGGCCTTTTTGGTTTGGTTTTAACTTGCTAATACCATTTGGCTATTCTTAGAGGGAGAAAAATTGTTCTTATCCAATCATTTTTCTTACAAGATTTCTTGTAAATCTTGTAAATCCTGAAAGAAGGGCTAAATTCACCCAGGAAAGGTATGTCAATCTGGGTCCCTTATAGCTGAGGGTCCTGGTTTATGTGCACCATTTCTCTGTGAGGAAAAGCACAGCATAGCTCAGAAGCAGCCAGAAAAAATCTGGGCCTTGATATCTCATGATAGTGATTTCATGTTTTTAATTAAGAGGTCTATAAAGTTCAATTGCTAAAGGCAGTGAGGTGATGGGAAACTCGCTTTCAGACTCACTCTTTCAAAATCCTGGTGGTTATATATTTACCCTTCAAGAGAAATGGAGGTGTCTTCAAAGCTCTGATCCAAATACAGGAAGGGCCCTGAATTCTGGGGAGAAAATGATTTAGCTGGGTGGAAGGTACCCAGCTGCCCAGGGTAATCCATCCAGGCAGAAGGCTTTGACTTATCATTTTGCTCTGTGGAAGTCAATGTGTAGCCTGATTTATAAAACCCTCGGAGTGCCTGTTGCCTTTTTGCTCAAATGAAACCTGTTCAGACTGGAATCTAATACCTCCCTCAACAACATCTTGATTTCACCGATTCATTTCTCACCTTAGATAATTCACTTACCCAATGCGAGCCTCTGTGCGTTCTGCTGTTTGTTTGTTTTACTATGAAATTGGAATAATCTTGCCTGCTCTGTTCTGAGGGTTGTGATGAGTATTGATCACGCTGATCAGGACTTGGGCTAGCCGACATGGCAGCTTTGTGCCGATGAGGGATAGATAGCCCTTCTGAAAATCTGCGCCGCCTGGCTCGGGTTTGCCTAGCAGCATGGGCTAGCTTTCCGCCCCACCTGCTCCTGCAGCCTGGTGTGACTTTCCCGACTGCGCAACTAGTATCAACATATGCAAGAGGACTTTGCAAACTGAAAGGTGTTTTCATCAGACAGTGTTGTGTAGCAGTCAAAGACAGCACCACCCTGATCTTGGTCTCATTACTAGCTATGCCACAGTAGCTACGTGACCTGGGCAAACTCATCAACCTCTTAGAGCCTCAGTGTGATCATGTGTAAGTTGAGAATGATTGCAAATGATATCCGTGAGAATGTCTAAAAGAACCTGGACTAGAGTGAACTCTCAATGAATGTTAGCAATTACTATTCCTATTATTAAGGCGTGTGAAAATGGACTTTTTGCCTTCATTATCAATTTTTATTCTAATATAGATCCTATGTTCCAGCCCAATTCATCTTCTTCCCAATGTAGCAAGATCCATTGGCCAGTCTCTGGGCCTTTCCCTGTGATGCCTCTTACCAGAAAGTAGCTCTCTCCTGGTCAGTCACAGCCATCATCAGGTAAATTATGTCAGAGCATTGCTAGAGACTAGTTAATGATAGGAATAGTCATCATAGAATGCTAAGTTAACAAAAGGTCAAGATACAAAATTATATATTTACAATCTCAATTTTATAAAAATATGTGAAGAATATACATACCTGTGTTTTACATTAGGCCCAATATGCATGTATTTTAATTAGCATTGATTAGTTAAATAGCCCTTGTCTTTCAACAACATAGTTCAAATTTCAGTTACCTCAGTATATTGAGTAATTGCACAAAGTGAAACTTCAGGACTAGAAGTTCAGTCCTCAAATCTCTATGTGAGTGGTGGCTCACATCATGATCAGTGACCATTCACATCATTGGGTTTCCAAGTTTCTCTGATTGATTGATTCATGCACAGATGGCAAAGTGTGTGACTGTGTTGTCTCCCAGTGATAAACACACATGGCATGTGTTTTAATGGATAATAGAAAGAGGAAATGGGCTACTGTTAATGAAAATGCAGCAAAGAAATGGAAAATTATAATGGTGGGAATGAAATTTGAATTGAATGTAAACTGAGTTGTAGAAGAAATTGCTGACCATGGGAGTATTGCGGTTGCCACCCTTGGAGAGACTCTAGACATAGAACAGAGGTAAAACTTACCTATGATGAAATTGACAGAACAGGAAAGTGGTTGGAATTAAAAGTATGAAAATGTCAAGGAAGAAAGGATGCTGGTAAAAAAAAAAACTTTATAGAAATTCTCAAAGGTAGTTCACATCTTTGAAAGTAGAAGCCAATCCAAACTTAGAAAGGAGTAATGATAATTTTCCGAAGTGTGAGTAAAGATGTTCGCTTGTATTTTAATTTGTACAATGAAAACCAGACAAGTGAAATACTGTTCAAATGACTTTTTTTTTTTTTTTTTTTTTTTTTTTTTTACAAAACAACAACTACAACTTTCTCAGCGTTTCTGTATTTTAAGAGTACTAAATATTGGGGCTGGAGTGGTGGCTTGATGGTTACGGTGCTTGCCAGGCATGTGTGAGTACACAAGTTCAAACCCCAACACCACATACACAACGAAGTCTCAGAACAACATAAGCCACGTGAAAAACTAAATAAAATTCTCTCCTCCCACTCATCTCTCTCTCTGTCACTGTCCCTCTCTCTTAAAAAAAAAAAAAGAGTACTTAAATTTTACTATTTGTATTTTCCTATACATTTATAACCAACAATAAGAGAGATTTTAGTGTTTTGCACCCCTGCAAAATGTAAAGGCCATAGAAATTAAAAGTTCCCATTGATTATTATTATCACTTTGCATGTTTTCAGCTTACATAATCATTTCTACGGTCCACATGATCATGCAAAGTAATAGCTGTCCTGCTGTACTTTGGACCTTGAATATCCCCCCAAAGCCCATGGGTTGAATGCTTGGTCCCCAACCCATGGTGCTAGTGAGAGACGGTGGAACATTGACCAAGTGGGGCCTTCTAGAAGGAAGTTAGGTGACTGTGGGTATGTCCTTGAAGGATGTATATGAACCCTCCTGCCTGCACCCCATTGCCCTCTCTTTCACACTTGGCTGCCATGAAGTGAGCAGCTCTGCTCCTTCCACACGCACCTTCCCATGATGCTCTGCTTTGCCACAGGCCCAAAAGCAATGGAGTCAAGCAACCATGAATTGACACCTCTGAAGCTGTGAGCCAAAAGAAACCTTTCCTCCCTTAAACTGACATGTCTCAGGTATTTGTCACAGTGACAGAAATGAAACACATGCCTATGTCTTCATCTCCATAGGAAAAAAAAATAACTAAATGAAAATACACCAAAAAGTTAGCATGGATATTAGAATTACAGCTGATTTTATTTTTTCCTCTGAAATAGTTTTAATATTTTTAAATGTTAAGACGTTAGCACCCATTTTATGATCAGAGAAGAAACTGTTATTTACAAAATAATTGGTTTAAAATTCGGTTCCTTTGAGAGTTTATAATACCTTTGATCCTTACTGTGTTTTGTTCAGGGCTCCTCAACCAAAAATATGGTTAAGATGCCTCTTTGCTATCTGAAGGCTTTGGATGATTGTCTATGATTTTTACATTTTCTCAACTAGATTGAAATTTCTTGTGTGTGGGGACAGTGCATTTCATGTGTTGCCCCTCTCATCCTTAGAGCCTTTATATTCCATATATATATACATATATATATATATATGTACATATATATATATATATGTATATATATACATATAATAGGCACTTAATAAACATTCTGTCTTCCCAAAACCTGCTAGCTATTGCTGGGAAAAATTACCCACAGAGGCTCAAGGAACATATTAGATGACATTTGAACGTATTTTACAAAACTTCATGTAAAATTATTTAAATATTCTATTCATTTTATTAAAAAGTCAGTTCCCGTCCTTCAAACAATATAATGACTGAGAATCTAGAGGCTCCGAAATCTTGGTAGTTCCTTTTTTTTTTTTTTTTTTTTTGTCTCCATGGTAACTGCAATGCAGCTTCAGAATCTTGACACATTTCTTTGGATTATTGCAAATGGGGTTAAATTTTTTATCCTTGTATACAAGTCAAAGGAAAGTTATGATGTTTTGGAATCCACAGTTTCTATTTCTTAAATGTTGTTCCTTTAAAATTAACAGACTATCTCAAAAATCAATTTTTAAAAAATACACGTCCTTGTTAAAAAATGTATGAAGTACAATGAAAGAAAAACTCTGCACCTTCTTCTTTGCATTTAAGGATTCACTGTCTAAACCAGCTCAGGACTGATGGTGATAAGGAGGGATTAGGCAAGTGTGTAATGCTATTTTGTCACCCAGTTTAGCACACAATGCATTTGGTAGTTTTCATCTAAGCCACCTTCTTATTTTTCATAAAATACGATGAGTTGTGCTTCCCTGCACTGCTCCCAGCTGTCTGGCATCACTGATGCCTGTGTCCCCACCTCCACTTGCACAGGACAGCAGAGGAGGGCTCTACCTCGCTGCCACCCAACAGCTCCAGCAGTCTCCCTGCTGACAACAAAGGCATTTGTAGCATACCTCAAGCCAGCCAGAGAGAGACTCTGCCTTCCTTCATAGCCTTTCTCATTCACCTTTTCCTGGAGGATACGAATAAGTGGAAACAAAGAATAATTCTAATTTCAAAATATATCTAGAATATTTAGCTCCCCTCTCCCAGGCTTTTTAAATGAACAGCTCCCTCCTTGCCAGCTTATTAAATTATACCTGTGACAATTGACAAACGAGTGTCTGCTTGCAGAGTAGGCTTCTGCACACGTGTCCTGAGCCTCTGAAGGAACTTCAGATCCCCCTCCCTCAGCCATGGAGAATGTGCCAGACAGTGGTGAACTCGAGCTTTCTAACGACAAACCTGGTTGTTTTGACTCTGTCTGCCTCGTTGGAGTTTATGAGCTTCATTCTTAAAGTGAATGATCTAGATAAACACTGTTGTTCACTTCTGGGTACCAGAACACTTGTTGAATATTTTAAGTGCAAAAGTGAAGATGGCATTTTAACATGTTAACTGTATGTTTGTGAAGCTCCCCTCTCTATGAAATTTCTATTCCTCCTGGTCAAGAATAGAATCCCCATAAGTTCTAATCAAAGACAGAGCAAGATGGGCTTGGCATATATAAATGTGATTTTGAGGTATGTGAAGTGGGGGATGCCATGGTGAATTATTGATGGAACTTCAGGGCATTTCCTAAACCTTGCCACAGACTTACGAATAACAGGAAAGGAGTACGTGTTTCAAGCCTCTTCCACTCCAGCAGTCCAACTCTCCATCACATTTAGAAAAAGGAAATGACCTCTAATCCCAGCGGCCTGGCAGGCTGAGGCAGGAGGATCACAAGTTCAGAGCCAGCCTCAGCAACTTAGCAAGGCCCTAAGCAATTTAGTGAGACTCTGTCTCAAAATGAAAAGGGCTGGGGATGTGGCTCAGTGGTAAAGTGCCTCTGGGTTCAATATCCAGTACAAAAAAAAGAAAGAAACAGGAAATAAAGCAGAAAATGTCCCTGCTCTTTACAGGTAGGAGGGCTGTGCTCAGAGCTGTTAAGCAAGAGCAAATTTGGCTGCTTTGAATTTTCATTCCTTGCTTTGGATATGGTACTATCAGTAAAACTACCGGAACCTGTATAGAAGAGAAACAGATCGGAATGATGCTCTGTTGGGTTCATCCAACCTCAGCAGAAAGGATGGGAAGCCCTGAACTGTGCTGCCTCCAGGGTAGAACTGCTAGGAAAGCATCATTAGCAGAGTGAAGGTTATCTTTGGAGCAAAGCGTCAGACAGAAAAGCAATATTTAGAGAGGGGAGCAAAGGGTGACCCCTTACAGCATCAAATCCAGCAACATCTGCCAAATCAAAGATGGCAAGAGGATATACTTCTGTTTCATGTAAAAGTCAATTCATAAGTGTGAATTAAAGATAATATTGTGTAGATCAACTACCTGCTATAAAATAGAAAGTATGAGCTTTTCCATATGGTTATAGACTATGGCTCATTAAAAATTTTCAGTAAACAACAGCTTGCCTTCCTTAGAGTCTTAGGCAATAACAGGTTGTCTCCATTCTGACTTTAATGTTGCAATATCAAAATATTTAATTCTGATTTTAGTATTGAAATAATTAATAGGATTCTAATGGGAATGGAATATAAATTCCACAATCTTGAATTTCTAGTTCCTCTTTTTTTAGAACATGTAGAGTTTTATATATTTCAGTTTGTGCTTGTGAAAAAAATGTTTTACTTCTACTGCTTTTGAAATCATAGCTTCCTGCTGTTTGCTGTAGCTGTGAAATATTGTAAGTCTCGTCACTTGTGGAACTAACGTTCCCTCTGATGTTCCCTCTCTGGCCCTTTTGTGGAGATGGCAAGAGAAAAGGTCTGGGACTGAGAGATGCGTATTATTTTTGTGTCTTATTTTGTCAGAATGATTCTCAACCCTGATGTGATAGCAGAATGAACTATGAAGCCTTTTGGAATTGTGGAATTTCCAGAAGAGAGGGCGGGGGAAGGGGGCGGAATTCCACAGAGAATCTGATGAATAGTTGGAATCAAGAATCTTCACTTTTTTTTTTTTTTTTTAACTTCAGGGAATATTTGAACTCAGTGTAAGTCTGAGATTGAGAAATGATTTAAATTCTACTATAAGCTGTCAAATTATTAGATCAAAATATTTTATGAGCACTCCTCTCTCTGTAAATGGCTGCTCCTGATACTTACATGAAGGTTAGAAGTGTGGTCCTTCATAGGTTACCCTTGTGGCTAAAAGTACTCAGTGTCATCAGAAATGATTTTGAGTATGCTGCATTTTACGGGGTGGAAATGTTTTGCATCCTGAGGGTGGTGGCCTGAGATCTGGCAGAGATTCAGGACCACAGTTAAGCAGTGACGCTTCTTGTGGGCAAGTTGGTGGGTCAGAGTTACCTTCAGCAGAGCCCTACTGCCCTGGTTCAAAAGTTCGTGGGCCCAGAGAGGGACCCAACAGAAATGCTTTGTATCATACAAGAGAAAGCCGAAAAGCAAGTCCTTCTGGCTTGTGTGAGGCAGATAGAGCCCGCATATATTCATGGGCTCCTCAGATTAGATTTATTGCTCTGTTGTTAAAAGTTTAAATGTTACACAGATGTTTGTCCCCTCAGGAAAAATTGCACAGCATCTGACACATGTTAATATATTCATTTTATAAATATGCATTTTTATTAGAGCCTAATTGCAATGTGTAAAAGAGGGCACTTTTTCCTGAAGTAACATAACCTTCATGTGCACTTTCATCCATGTGTTTTCCCCACGATGTGATAAACACAGCAACACATATTGTCTAATGTTTGCAGAGGGCTTCATCTAGGTGCTGTGGGAGCTGGGTGGTGGGGGAGACATGCATCCTTCCATACAGAATTACACAGAATTGACCTTATGTTTATAGAAAAAAATGTGTGCATGCTTGACTAGAATATAGGGCAGACTATGGGACAATTAAACTACTTTCAGCTGAAGGCAATTAGCAGAGGTTCTCTGAAGGAGATAGTGTCTGTCCCAGACCATGAGGTCCAGGTAGGATTTGGAGAACACAGAGCTTGGGGGAGGGTCTGGGTGGGGTGACTTTCCAAGCAAAGGGAGCAGGGTTGAGCAGAGGCTGGAGACAGAAGACCTAGAACTTATACAGCAAGTTTGGCTGGATGTGGAAGCTATAAAGGGGAAAGGCAGCTCTGCCACCTGCTAGAGGGCCTTTCACACAATTGCTAAGCCTCTGTGCCCTGGTTTTCTCATCTGTAAAAACAGGGATAATAGTACCTACTTGCTACGATTGTGTGTGGAATGAATGAGCTGAAGGGTATAAAATACTTAGAATATGCCTGAGTCCATAGTAAGCTCTCTATAAATATTCAATTGCGTGATTAACAAAAGGGATAAAGAAATCTCAAGGTTGGATGATCTAAAATGGTTCCAATTCTACGGACCTACTATTCAGGGTTGCTAAGAATTTTGCATGATCTCTGAGGCTGGGGAGTAGCCAGACAACTGTGTGGTCAGAGACAGAGGCCTGGAAATAGATGATTCCAGAAACAGAAGGCTGCCTGCCCTTTCCCCCTCTTCTGCTCTGAATATTAATACAGAGTGTGAAGAAAGAGCACGAAGCCATTTTATGCCATCCCTGGAGAGAAAGCTGCAGTGGAAAAATTCCCTATTTTGAATTTCCTTAAACTTTCTTTCATGTCTTCTTCAATAATGAAAGGATTAAAAACTAGCATGAAGAGAAAAAACAGCTTTGCTGTAGAAAGGAGAAAAAATAAAACAACCCAATAGACAAACATCCGGAAATCAACATTAACATCTGTAGTCACAGGGCACAAAGTGGCCCCAGGAGCCAAACCTCCATAGGCGCCCTTCCTGCCTATGGCAGAAGGACCCCAGGAGTAACTGGAGCTAATGAGATGGGCCGTCTGGTGCAAGTGGAAATCGGCCCGGCTCACCTGGCCACATCTCATTGCCTTTCTTAGGCAGGCACCAACTTCCTTAGTCATGCTTGCTCATTTCTTCTTCAAGTCTTTTTCTTTTCCCCAAGCTTGGTAGTCAGGTTCTGAATGATAACAACCTCCCGGGTTAAATTCTCTTTGTTAAATGCTGAAACAAATACCTTCGAGACCCTCTCCTTCCCTGCGCATGGGTACCTTTGGAGTCCAGTCAGGCCTCTGAGTGTGTGTCCTTGCAGGCTTCAGACCTCAGGGTCTGAACTGGGAGCCAGGACTGTGGGCTTCCATTTCAGCTCCCCAAAGCCACCCCAACTTCAACCATAACCCAGACTCCCTCCACATCATTCTTACCCAAAAGGAGTTGTCCGAGACTTGAAACCTGAAATCCTGAAACCCCTCCAGTTTATAAATTCAAGATCACATCGTGGCTATTGGAAGTTTTAAAAATTAGAGCACCATTACTTTTTTCCTCCAAAAAAAGTATATATATATGTAAAAAGAGGACAGTGTGGTTTGTATTTTTTTTTCTTACTGAAAGCTCCCTCTCCTTTGAA
Organism: Aplodontia rufa; assembly: GCA_004027875.1. NCBI lineage: Eukaryota > Metazoa > Chordata > Mammalia > Rodentia > Aplodontiidae > Aplodontia > Aplodontia rufa. The sequence goes on along the minus strand of PVKS010004843.1, from coordinate 38,079 downwards.
TTGCCAAAGGGAATTAGTTACTAGAATACAGACACAGAATTATTATGGTGGATGGCAAAGTAAGATGCTCTGAAACTCAGGGGCTTAATTTTTGCTTCATTCAGTAACATATTTTGGAAGAGCAAAAGTGATTGGGGCGTAATTATTTATCAACAGGATTTGAAATACTCGCTTGCAGTTGATTTCAGAAATCCAGCTGACTTTTGCAGAGTGTTATCAAGGTGAGAAAGGCTAGAGACAGAATTGCAATGACCAAAGGGAGAAGAGTTCATTGTGGATGCTTAACACACCTTGGCATTGGGCCACCAACCTCTGGGTCTTTCTTCGAAGTTCCCTATGCTTCCATTTGTCAGGAGGTTAATAATAGCCTTATTCCTACTCCTCCGCAGTTAGGCTAAATAACAATTTCCATGATAAGCCTTTATTTTTCTGCAATTTAGAATTTAAGGCAGCAATTTCATCTACAACGTCTAAGCCCAGAATTTATTTTTAGCTTTGACAAAAGAGACTTGTACCCATTAACTTTGCCTGACAAAATGAGAGAAAAAAATGTTTTTAAAAGTACAGATTTTAATTAGCTAGGCAATGTGCCTTTCTTTGAACCATCAAACCCTGGCCATCGCCAAAGGCAGGGAGCCAGATGAAGCAGAACCGGTCCAGATTCAGGGAGGCAATATCAAGGGCTTGCTACAACCAGCAATTGCCAATAGCCTCGGCCAGTCATGTGCATATTACTTTAATGACCTATTAGCAGTTAGCTTTGAAATGAAAATGGGGTGATTAAAGGAAAGACTATCTGGGCAGCAATTTTGAGAACATAGAGATAAGGTGGATTTTTCACCACGGCTTTCAGAAGCTGCTAGATGCCCAGATGTTGACCTTCAAGCTGCCTCTCCTAGCCCAGGGGGTTGTCCTGGGACCCCCTCTCCTAGCACTCCCTGTGCTCTGGGCAGAGCTGACCTCCAGCTTTTGAAGTCTCCAGCCTGGGTACCCAACCAAGGGAACATTACCGCTAGGAAAAATCCAACTGGCTTACAGCCTCTAAGGTGAAAGTGTGTTTTTATTTTCCAGGGTCATCTTTCTGGAACACCTCTCAGGAGGGTGTTCTGCCCCTGGAGTTAGCATGTGCCTTTCAGGAAAGATGACTTGGCTCTTCAGAGTGGGTAACTCATCTCCCTTCTCCTTGGGGAAGGACTTTGCAGGATGCATTTTGACATCAAACCCTTTGCTTATCTAGTGGTTACCTTAGAGTTAGTGCCTTAGAGTTAGGGGTGAAACTCCCAGGTTCAGTCACTTGCTGTAAGACTCGTGAGGGCATTTTATCTGGAGCTTTACAAATCTCTCAAAATTTAGTGAAAATTTCAAGGACTGCCTCCAAGCTTGGGTTGCTGCTTAATGCAAAAAGTGTTTTCCTTTGATCATTTATGCACATATAAAACCATAAAATAGGGACTTCCACTGGATAAAAGTAACGGGACCCTGAGGAGGTGGCAAAATCACTATCCACAATATTGGGATGAATATCTTTAACTACCTCTGTACGTTTGAATGTTTTTTTAAAGGAAGAAATACTGTTTGTTCATTTTATGAGCATTAGAAATCTTTTTACGACAAGGTATTAAAATGAAAAAGAAAAACATTTTTGCTGCCCTATCAATCTGGCTTTCCCCAACTATATAAGTAGTAATGGATGCTTCTTGACCCAATGGCAAAACCAAAGCCTCTTCTGAACCACTGCATTTCCATGGTCTTCAAGAAAGTTGTCATTCCTATCCCTTGTGGCCCTACTACTCACTGACTCACCTACATTCCTCCCACTCCTTGCTCTGTAGATTTCACCTTAAGGGCTTTTTTTTTTTCCACATGCTAAATCACTGTGGAAGGCAAGACATCTCTATAGCCAATATTTTGCATGAAATATGTTGGAAGTTGACAATTTCTTTCATAATTATATGCCATCGCCATGTGAGTTATTGACAAAAGGCAAAGGTTAGGGTCCTATGTCCACCGCTACCTAGGGTGGTATCCCCCAGTGCCTAGACTTGATAGCATTGAACAATTACAGCAGCCTGTTTCGTGGCTTGGCCATTTCATTTATTTTATCACTTTCTTGGCAGCTACAGCTTCTGATTTGAATGTTTAATTTTCCTTGTACTAAAATTGTTCTGCCTCCCTGATTCAATGGTGAGTCCCCAGTAGACAAAGTTATCTTAGCCTTCTTGGCAAACCGCTTCACACCAAAATCAGCTTCTTGAGTGAAGAGCTGGATATCCTGCCACTCAGGAAGGGCTTCCCCAACATCCGGTTAGCCACATTTCTAGCAGTCTTTTAGGAGGAAATTCCAAGAGGAGGGTTAGTCCCTGCCAGTCACTGCTTATTCTGAATTGCTTTGCTCTGTGATCCAAGAAATGGAATTGACTAAGGAAAATGGAAGTAGTTTTTGACCCTGTAGAACACCGGGGGAGGGTGGCTAGACTACCAAATAAGGACTTCAGGATGTATGTGTGGGGGGGTGTAAGTCCAGGAAAAGGAAGGTTTGGAAAGTGAATCCTAATTCTGTATCTTGGTATGTGACTAGAAGAAGATGAGAATTACATTTTTAAAGTGAATGGATGATTTGGAGCAAGGGTGGGTAGACTGCAGCTGTTTTTATATGGCACACTGGCCAATGGCAGCTGTTATATTTTTAAACTACTTGAGGGGTAAAAGAAAACAAACCAATCAACGCCACAGCCATCTCTTCCTTAACTTCACTATATCTCCACCCATCTAATTCATCACATATTCCTTACTTTCGCTGTGCCATTTTCTGCTCTGCAGGGGTTTTTTATACATTTATTTCTTTACATATATTCTTTGCATTGTGCTATTTTTATTCCAATTTTAGGAGAGATTTGCATAGGCAGGCTGTTGCTATATCAAACAAGTGAAATAAGTCGTTTTCTGAATGTATTTGTGCCTGAAGTATTTAGAGTCTGTATAATTGCATTGCTTATGTCTCACCACAAAAGATGTATGTTCTACTTAAATGCCCCTCGATACAAGGGGAGGGGATGTATCTAAAAAGGCTCTCCAGGGAGGTGCCATACCCCCATCTACAGAAAAAGCACCCAGTAGACCAATACTACATGGGATTAACTTCCTGTGGGATCTAGGATAAGGCTCCTTAGGTAGTGGGGCTTCCTCTATAATTGGAGATAGTATGTGGACCTTGTGAAGATGGTAATATTTTGTTATGCATTTTGAGGTTTTTTTTGAAAGGGAAGACAATTAATTCACAAATCATCACTTTATAACTCTGTAAATGAAATTAAAGTGTATGGATCAGGAGGAGCTAAAACCTCTGAGTCCCAGGATTTTTGTCTTTCTCCCTGCTGAAGCTGGATACTCTGAACCTTTCTAGGGTGAATATTTATTGCCCAGATTCCTTGTTATTGGCTTCAGAGGATCAGAGGAATTGGTGCCTTAACTGAAAAATGATAATAGCAGAAGTAAGATGGGTTAGTTCCCAGAGGCCAGGAAAAGTGTCTTCAGTCCAGGGTAAGGTCAGGAACATCTTCCGTCACACCCTGAAGGGGACTGTGAGGTGCCAGGAAGTCTTCTGAGGGGATAGTCAAGAATGTAGCTTCATGTCACCAAGGAACTTGGTAGCACCTACCTGGATTCCTGTTCCGGGGAAAGAAAGAGCCTCCATTCCACACTTACACTCACACGCACATGGACTCACACACATGCAGTAGTATACAGTCAATAGTCACAAATACATATGCCCTTTCACACACACTCACACACACACACACACTCTTGCGCATGCATAAGCACTCACATGCACAGTTACATGTACAGACACATGAACATACATACAAACACTCAGGCATAAACATGACATGCACACCCTCGTTCACAGACTTCTACACGCATATGAATACACCTACTGGGTACTGTGAAGGATCTTTCCAAAGAACATTCTGTAGCGCCAGCTCCCTCTCAGCACCTCTTTTCTAATGATGCTCTGGCCTTGGAATGAGCTCATGGTCCATTAATTCTTCCCATTCCCATAGCTCTAGGGTTGAGTGTGAAATCAATGTTGAAAAGCAGGAAAGTCGCAGTTTGGGAAAATGTGAGGGTAGAAGGAAGGGGATAATCTCTTTAGCCTCTTCTGGTTTAAAATGATCTTTGAGGGGTTGGGGATTTAGCTCAGTGCAGAGTGCTTGCCTAGCACGAACAAGGCCCTGAGTTCGATCCTCAACCCTGCTAAATAAATAAATAAATAAATAATGAACTTTGAAACTAGCAATGTTTGGTATGTTATAGTGGAAAGAGAATTCTGTGGATTGTTTAGAAGGAAGAGGGTCAAATCAGATTAAGAAAGCATTGGCCCTGTCACTGAGGTGCTATTCCTAATCTTGATCAACGAAGAAATGACAGGGTTCATCTTTCACAGCATTATTATTTCTTTCTTAAATTCCTTTGATTTATTTTACTGTTTTCATTTCCCAATAATATATGAATATCATTACAAACATTTCAAAACAATGTGAGTAAAGCCAGGGCCATCCCCCTCCCCTCAGATGATCCCTCCTCAGAGTCCACCCCAGGCAGGCAGCCTGGGTCTTCTAGAATGTGGACGAGGGGAGGATTTATTTCCTGATGTCAGGGACACTCTGCTGTGTGAAATGTCTTACAACTTGCCCCTCTTGCCATTTAATCAAGTGTCTTAAAGGGCTTTTTCTTAAGTGGTTTTTGAAGGACACAAGGGCCTTCGCTCCATTCCCGCCCCCTGCCACATAGTGCCTGCGGTTCTTACAGAAATCCCCAATTCTGGGTCCCTGCCTTTTCCCATCTTCCAGATGAGGCTCTCGCTGCTTTACAGTGTGTCTGGGCTCCCGCCTGTCTGCTGTGGCCACGTGAAGGAAGCAGAGTCGTCTTACTGTAATTATTTGAGGTTCTGGGCAGTTTTCTGTGCATGAGATCCGGTAACACAAAACAGAAGAAAACCATTATGCCCCAAACCCAGCTATTTACTCTCCCACAAGGCATCTTCTGGGAAAGGGAGGCTGCCGTGATCTGAGAAGGAGCTGTGTGATCCCTGGCTAGAAGACAGAGTCTGCAGAGACACACGGGTGCCCAGGCAGGGAAAGCAGGACAGGGAAGTCTTGGCACGTAGGCCAAGGACAGCAGCCCAAGACTTTTTTGCCCCCCATATTTTTATTGGCGCATTATAATTATACATAATAGCAGGATTTGTTGTTACATATTCATACATGTATATAACATGACAATATAATTTGGTTAGTATTCCGCAGTATTTCCCCATAATCCTCCCTTCTTCCCTGCCCCTTCATCTCTTCTACTAGTGTCCCTTTGATTTTTCATGAGATCACCCCACCTTTGTTTTGGCCTTTTTTTCTCTCTAGCTTCCTTATATGAGAAAAAACCATATGAGCCTTGTCTTTCTGAGTTTGGTTTATTTCACTTAACACCGTGTTCTGAAGTTCCATCCATTTTCCTGCAAATGACACAATTTCATTCTTCCTTATGACCGAGTGAACTGCGTTGTGCATACATACCATGTTTTCTTTCTCCATTTGTCCACTGATGGACACCTGGGCTGTTCCGTTCTTTGATTGTTGTGAATTGTGCTGCTATAAACATGGATATGCATGTGTCACTAGTATGCTGGCTGATTCTTTAGGATAAATACTGAGCAATGCTGGCTCATATGGTGGTTCCATCCCTAGTCTTTTGAGGATCTTCCATGGTGGTTGTACTAATTGACAATGCCACCGACCGTGTGAAAGTGTTCCTTTGCCCTACATCCTCTCCAGTCTGTACTGTTGTTTGTGTTCTTGATACTGCTGTCCTAACTGGAGAGAGTAGCCCAGAATTAAAACAACATAGGTTTCTTCAGATTTTTCCTCTCAAATTCCAGTTCCATGACCCACTGGCTCTAGAACCTTGGGTCAGATACTTATTATCTGCACACCTTATCCTTCTTATCTAGGGAATGGATGTATAGTCATCTCCCTTATCTGCATGGATAATACTGAATCTTACATTACTTTTTCCTGTGTGTGCATACCTCAGCTAAAATTAATTTATAAATTAGTCACAGTTACAATAATATCAATAATTAATAATGAAATAGGACAGTTCTAACAATGTGCTGTAATAAAAGTGATTTAAAACATATGAATTGTTTATTTCTGGAACTTTCCATATAATACATTTGAACCAACCCATGACTGACCACGGGTTACTAAAACTAAGGAAAGCAAACCACAGATATGGGGAGACCGCTGCAATAGCAATTATGGCCACTGTATGGGGTTGTGAAGCTTATGTGAGAGAATGCATAACATGTCCTTCACACTGTGCCCGGCATGAAGAAATTCCTCAAGAAATATGAACTGCTGAGTGAGCTTTCTCCTCCCCTTCCTTCTCTTCGAATTCTTCTTGGTGGTTCCACACCCTGTGTCTGCCTGGAGAGCCACCCTTTCCCTGTTCAGACATGCTTGCAAAGCTGGGAACCTGCCTGCTACCCCCAGGCTGACCCTTCCCTACGTGGGGGCTCCCTGGGATCTGCGCTCACTCATCTTTTCCTCAAACCCTTAAGCTCGTTACTTCAGATCTTCCTCTCAACCCTTAGCACAACTGAAATTGATGTTCACTCATTCAATCATTTGACATTCACCCCTTCAATGCATGAGTGTTAGGACTACTAAGTGCAGGGCACTGTGATAGGGTAGGTAATGGGCTGGAAAGCCACAGTCCAGTCTATTTAGAGTCAGAGACCACTAAACTAGCTATCATACTGCAGGTTAACAACTAAATATTCTGGATGCTTCAAAGAGGGCATGCACACCAGCCTTGGAGGGACTTTTCTACTTTCTTGATTTCTTCAACTCTGTCTTCCAAACCTCCTATTATATTTTTTTTATGTCACCAATTACATTTTTAATTTTTAAGTATCCTTTCTCATTCTCTGATTATTTTTGCTTAAATAGTGGTTCTTCAAAGATGTATAGGAATCGGCACAAAATCTACGTTTGGGCCAGAAAGATTCTAACAACCTGAGCAGGAAACCTGGTTATGAATATCCAGACTCTCAGGGTCAGGTTTTCTGCCATATCCGAGGAGATAGTTAGCCAAGCTGAGAAATGCCGTCATTCATTCCCTCACTCCTTGCATCAATACCATTGTGGTCTGCTATGTTATGGGTTATGGTTTGAAGTGTTCAGGGGCATGGTCTGTACTTCCGAGAATTCAGACAAGTAGAAGAGACCAGCACATGAACAGTTATAATTCCAGGCGGTCACTCTACGTGGATCAGTGATGTATTGCTCAGGAATGGTGGAGGAAACTAGTGGGAAGGAAGAAGGGAAAGGCATGGCTGCAGAGGTAATATTGCTATTTCCTAAAAGACAAGAGGTAATTCACCAGGCAGAGAAGGAGCAGAGCCAGTGGTGAAGGAGAAATAAAATTCCTGGCATTCAATCGAAGAGGTATTAAAGAGCTTGTAGTGTGACTGAGACTGCGAGTTCTAAGATGGGAATTTAATGTTCCCTGAGTGGGAGGAGGATGGGGGAGAGGGACCGGGCAGGAGGTTCTGCGCAGGAGAGGTTGGTTCATCTGGATTGTGCAAGGCCTCGGCTATCATGTTAAGGAATAGGATTTTATCTTTATGGTCATTAAATACTTAATATGAAAATATGTATACTTCCTGGTCCTAGGGTTAGTAACTATCAAGCACTCTGCAGGACTAGGAGACCAAATCTTTCCAAGGTAACTCAGAAGTTTGTTTCTGAAGTGGTCAATTGAAAAGAAAATCAGGAAAATCAGTTGATGGCCATGACCTTGACGGTTCTTTTATCCAATGGTTGTGGCATTGTGTAGACAGAGTCAGTTTCAAAATCCACTGACTTGTTTAAAGCATTTTCCTGGGGCAAGCAGGAAAATGTGCTGAAACAAATAAAATTGCTTCTTGGCTCTGTGATACAGCAAAACCACTTTTTGTGGCTTCTGAGAATGATCTGTGGAGGGTGTAAAAGCCAGGAATCTCTTTGGAGAGAGGGAAAAGAGAGGCGGAGGCTAGGAAGGGTCAGAAAGAGAAAACCGCAAATGGGAAAGCTAAAGAAATTTTCAAATTTCAATTCCCTTGAAAGTATTTTGTTTTTGTTGTTGTTTTGTCTTATTTTACCATAATTTCCCATGGAAATTGAGAGAATGATCTAGTAGGAGGAACTCTGGCGGTAGAGAGGGCTGAAAAACATCTTTTGATCATTTGCCGTCAGGGTCTCAGTTCCTTCTATGACTCTTGAACTGAATGGAATCAGCAGGCAGTATTAAAAAGGCCAATGTTTGGGTCCCACTTTTAGAGATTTCAAGTTAGCATAGGATGTGACCTGGATATCAGGATCTTGACGATCTCCCCAGACTCTTCTTCTAAAGTGCAGCCAAGCTTGAGATCCACTTTCTTCTCACTGTAGTCTTTTACTTTAACGTGTACATAAACATCTGGGAAGCTCATTAAAATGCTTGAATCAAATTCAACAAATCTGGACTATGGCCAAAGAGTCTACCTTTCTAACAAGCTCCCAGGTGATGCAAATACTACTGGCCTGAAGGACCACACTTTAAGGAGCAAAGGACTAGAAATTGCTGAGGTTATTTTGAGCTGTTAATGCTATGATGCACTAGGGTTGCTGGATTTCATGCCTTTAAATATTACTCTGTTAGGACTCAAATAACTCTAAGCATTATGGCGTGAGTTGCTAATAGACTATTACACAGCCATGAAAAGTTATGCCAATGAAGATACAGTAATAATGGAAGAATGTCCATGTCATGATGCAGAGTGAAATTTTTAAAAAGTGGCAGATGAAATTTTATGGGATCACAAATATGTCAAACTAAAAATGCACAAAAAACCAGAATAATTATATTAAATTTTAATAGTTACCTTGATGGTAATATATTCTATTAGTTTTTACTCTTTTTGAGTATTCCAAAATGAAAACCAGTGACTTGTAATAAACATAATACTTTCAAAAGAAATGCTTAGGGGGCTGGAGCAGAGGCTCAGCGGTTACGGCGCTTGCCCAGCATGCGCGAGTACACGAGTTCAAACCCCAGCACCCACATACACAGCTAAGTGTCAGAGCAATAAGAGCCATGTGAAAAACTCAATAAAAATTTATTCTCTCTGTCTCTGTCTCTCTCTCATTGTTCTTCTTAAAAAATAAAGCCTAGAAGTCTACAAGTTGAAATAATGTAATGCATTAAATATTTTTATGTATCTAATTTTACATTTATATCCATCCTTGTTTATATTAACATTAAATACAGCTAATGCTGAATCTCTTCTTTTTCTGATGAGAAAACTCTAGATGAGACAGATGTTTTAATTATATAGCTAATAATTCACAGATCTGAGGATAAAACTAGCTTCATGTCTTAATGTGGTCTTTCCACTAAAGCATCCTGTCTCTGTACAAATACGCCATCCTTGCTTACGTTGAATAAGGCAGAGTGTTCCCAGTTCTAAGTAATCATGTGAGACAAGGGAAAAATGGTTAGTCAAGTACAAGAAGACCTGAATTCTAATTTTTGTCTTTCCAGGAAACTAGGTACATGACCTTGGACACTTTTTCACTTCTGTAAAAATGGGTATTAATAGAAATGCCTACTTCAAAGGTCATTATGAAGATGAAATGAGATCGTAGGAGCTTACTAAGTGAGATGAATCCACCTCTGTAGGTCTTGATTTTGCTTCTCAAGGAATGAGGAGGCAGAACAGAAGACCTCTAAGACCTCCAAGTTTCCCCACACCCTAACGTGTAACGTTCTAGAGCTGTGCTTTTAGAAGGTCTCTAGAACAAGACTATTGGGAGTTCTCCGCTGTGCGGTAAGTTCCTGCCTGTTCTCTGCTCTATATTAGGCAGCAAGGACAAGCAGTCATAGTCAGATTCAATTCAAAAGGACATGTGCCATACTGGGGACAGACAGAAAGTCCACAAGTGGCTGTATTAGAGATGGAGGTAAACTGGGTTTTCAAAGGGAAGGTGAGGAAAGGCATTGCGGCAAAGAGAAGCAAGGTGCCAGATCTTGAAGTTGTGAAGGAAGGCTAGGTCCAGTCCCCCATGGCTGGAGCACATTTGGGGAGGGGAGGAGATACACACTCAGGATTGAGTCAGGTAATGGAGGAACATTGTGGCTGTAATGAAGGGTTTAGGATTTAATCTTTGAAACAGAAAGTAGTATAATCAGATTTGTGTTTTTAAAATTAACTTTAGGGCTGAGGGTGTAGTTGAGTGTTACAGTGTATACTTACCATGTGCAAGGTCCTGGGTTCAATCCCCAGCACTACATGTAGACAAGAAGTAACAGCGCAAACAGCCGCGAGAAAGACAAGGCAAAGGAAAAGAGGGGAGTTGGAGGTTATGACAATAATGGAGACAAAAGAAAACCCAAAAGGGTGTATTAGAGAGACTGATAGTTCTTAATGACTCTTTGCATGTGGGTGTGGGCAGGGAATGGCTATGACCCAGAGAAACATGGCTATGACCCAGAGAGAAAATGCAGGAGGAGGAACAGGTCAGGGTGAGAGGTGCTAATAAATTCAGTCTTCCTGGAGAAACCAGGAAGACAGAGTGAGCAAATTGGTGGATATGTGGACCTCTAAATACAGAAGGAATGATCACAGACTCTGTACCAGTGATGAAATGATGGGTATGTCGACCTGCATATCTAAAATACCAGTAACATTAGTGGCTTCCAAGCATGGTCCAAGGACAGCCTTGCTGTGTGACAGTCCCCTGGTGCTGGGCTCTATCACAGGTGCACTGGTGTAGTCTCTGCTGGCTGAAGCATGAGTATTTGCATCTTAACAAGACTCTTTGTTCTAAGAAAAATCTGACAAAAATTGCTGTGAAAATCTAGCTTTCCAGGGAGAGGATTAGCAGAATGCAGAGAGCCAAGTGGGGATGGATAGGCACGAGAGTGGAGATAGAGGTACAGATGGCAAATATGTGACTTACATATATAATTTTACTTTTTCCAATATTTTTAAAGAAGTAAAAAAATTGAAATTAATTTTAACAATTTTTTTAGCCTGGTATGTAGAAAATATTTTAAATTCAGTTAATCCATATAATTATGAATGAGATATTTCACATTCTTTTTTATTACTGTAAGTCTTCAAAATCAAGTGCAGATCTCATTCTCATGACCAATTTCAACCAAAGGCACAGCATATCAAGCTCTCAGTAGCTGTAAGTGGCATTGTACTGTATTGGACAGTGTAGCTATCCATCTCCCACTTCCTGTGTGAAAAATGCGCATACACGCAAAAATTTCCCTAGCATCCAGGGGATGTTTGTGGCTCATGAAGCACATATGAACTTTGTTGACAACTTTGGTTTCTATGGTCTTTGGGGTTTTTTGTTTGTTTTGTTTTGTTTTTTGAGCCTGATTCGGGGAGTAGTTGACTTTCTTTGATGTCATAAGGCTTAACTTTAAATATTTTACTCACATAGAATATAAAGTATACTGTATGATAAGAATTCATTCTTGCACTTAAAAGGACGGATTAAGCAAATCTTCTCGTTTTATAATTCTGTGGTCGACTGTCTACTGTGAAAGATGGATTTTTACATTTTCCAGGATGCACTATTGGTTGCAGAGTTGGTTTATTAGCTCCATAGATATTGTTTCCAGGCCAAACAGAAACAGAAAGTTCTTTGTGATGTTTTCTGGGTGGATATTTAAAGTCGGATTTTTAATCCTGTGAGTCCCTTTCTCTGGTTTGGGTGGCTTCCTCTCCCCAGGCATCTTATATACACACACCGCAGAGATCTGTTCTGAAACACTCCTCCCTGCCCGGACTCCTGTGCATGGGTCCTTAGGAGCTGCCCTCTCATAAAGAATCCTTCTTTCTGAGTCTCAGGTAGAATTATTTTTAGTGGCAGAATCATGTTGTGTTTGAAAGAATGACTTCGCCCCCCGCTATAATTGGGACTGTTGGGATGACTTGGTTGTGGTCTCACCTAATTATAGACCTGTGACAACAGTCTAAGGACATCAGCATGCTTCCAAGGCCTTTAAATCAAGGGCAAGCAGTTAATTGCTCACAGGTGTTTTCTTGTGCTTATGAATCCATGCAGTCTATGAGTTTTACAAAACTTGGCAGAAAGAAGGGCCATAAGGCCGAGCTGGTTCTTAGATTTACTCAGCTAATTAATCAGGGAGGGTAGGTATTTGTTGGACTCTGCGGAAGAAGCTAAGTGGCTGAACTACAGCTGAGAAGTAACCTACACATTTGCAGGAGAGTGTTAAGAGGGAAACAAAAAGAAATAGAAAAAAAACCTTTAGTGAGTTGCTGCCACTGAAATCTCAGTGTTGAGGCCCAGCCTGTCCTTGCTCTCCTGCAGAGTTGTGACCTCTGAGAAGTGGTGCCAGGTGCCAAAATAAAGCAAGAGTGTGTCAGGATATGCATTCTAATTTCTAAAACTATTTATAAACCACTAGACACTGTTGATTCTTCTCTTCTGACTACTAAGAATCATTGTTGGGACAATGACCTTGGACATTACAGAAATGCAGATGAGAGGGATTTTTATGTTAGATGTGTTTGGAAATTAATGCTAAGCAAGTAAATATGACATTATTCTGTGGCATTCTATAAAACCCCAAAGAACGCCCCGATAATTTCCCCAACAGGTAATTTCTACAGCAGTTTTCCATGAGAATCAAAGCACAAGGACCTGCAGAAGTGAAATTCATTTATAGCCAGGTAGACCACATCATTCTGCCCAAGAAACTAGATACTAAAAGTGCATGCAATTCAGTTCAACAAGCAGAGAGTGAAGGCCCACCATGAGCTGGTGCTGATATTGACGGAGATGAAAACGGCATGCTCCTGCTCTCAATCTGCTTACCTTTGAGAGGAGAGGAAGAAAAAAAATAAGTGGAGAATTCCATTGAAAGTGCCACATGCTAGCCAAGAGTCGGGATTCTGAAAACATTTCCAGAGACGAGCAATTCAGTCACGTTCTGGAAGATTAGCAAGAACGAGTCTGGAAGTGAAAATCTAGCTTTCCAGGGAGAGGATTAGCAGAATGCAGAGGGCCAAGTGGGGATGGATAGGCACAGAGTGGAGATAGAGGAACCGATGGCAAGCTCCAGAGATACCTTTCCAAAGAGGGAGACTTAAATTTGCTTACAATATGAAGGGAAAGATCCAGCCGAAGGAAGAAATCAGAGACACGTGGAAAATATGGGAGTAAAGGACAGAGTTTGAAGTTGTTCTGAAATATAGGGATGCATCAACCTCCAACCAAGACTGGGGGATGGGAGTGGATATAGAAAGGCTTATGAGGTGGGGCTGGAGCGGTGGCTCAACGGTAGAGTGCTTTGCTGGCATGCAAGAGGACCTGGGTTCAAACCCCAGCACCACACCCACAACTGAGTGTCAGAGCAACGAAAACCAGATGAAAAAATAAATACAATTGATTCTCTCTCTACCTCTTTCTCTTTAAAAGAAAGAAAGAAAGAACAGCTTATGAGGGGATGCAAAGTCAAGATACCTGAGCTTTCGGGCTTCCCATTTTCTGATAAAGCAGAAGGGACATTATCTGCTTAGAGTAATGGTTCTAAGCCTCGACTGTAAACTGGAAGCATCTAAAATAAAAGTAAAATTTAAAAAATCAATCAAAACATACTGATTCTTAGCTCCACTACCAGGAAATCCAATTTAATGGATCTGGGATGCTGCATAGAAATTGGGATTTTTTTTTTAATTTCAAAGTGCCTGGGATGATTTTACTGAGTTGCCACAGTTGAGAACTGCTGGTTTAGACCAAAGGGGTTGGAGAAAACAGAGAAGATTTGGAACAGTTGCTGAGAGCAGGAAGCTGAGAAAGGCAGCAGAGAATAAGCAACATAACTGTCAGGCATCTCAAAGACCAGGTGAGCCTTGAACTCATAGATTTATGAGGGCCCAATCTGCAAGGGCTAGCTTTTTCCCCCAGCAGCAGTGTTATGCCATCAAAGGAGGCTGTTTGTGGAGCTGGTCCCAGGGGAGGTTTTGGTGAAGAGCATGGGCTCAAGGGAACAGGTGTCTGAGAGAGGGTTCAGGTCATTTCCATGCAGTCCAGGCTGGGACAGGAAGCAAGCCATCCCAATTTCACTACAGTCCTAGATTTTTGCTGGCGATAGTTTTAATAAACAAGAATATGGGCCAGAAATTTTTAAAAAGCAAGTAAACAAGCCACTAGGAGAAACAAAGCAACCGGATACTCCACTACCTATGTAATTAGTTGCTGAATAACCTAGAGGTGACAGGGCATGCTTACTATGAATATGAATGGCATTACAACGTCAGGAACTGAATTTTATCTCCATCCCTTTTTGAAAATGGCTTTCTATGTTCACGAAGTAAAACCCAAGATGTGTATGATGTGTATGGCTTTTCCATTGGTTATAGAAAGTGTCTCTGAAATCCTTAGGGGTGCTGTGTGGTAGCCCCCTTGTTTTCCACAGGGACTGGCAGCATTACTCTTGCTAAGGCGGTGACCTACTATTGAACCGCTTTGCATGTACACAGTGAGTCATTGTTGGGCAGAATTCCCTGCTCTCCACCACACATTTTGTCCTACCTTTGGAATGTGGGAACACTGACCTTATATATGTAGCCTGGCAGAAATGTGGCTCCTCCAGGGATTATACTACGGAATAGCAGGGGAGTGGGGGGAGAGAAGAGAAGGAAGAGAGAAAGGCAGGAAGAGCAGCGGCAGGAGATGTAGAGTAGAAAGGGGAACCGGAAGTCATTCTTCCATCTGTGGATGGAAGAATCTGATGGGAAACCTGACTGAGTACAGCTCGATTTGTTACAACTGCATTTTAGTGAGATAACCAAGAATCTGTATTTATAACATAAAATATATTTAAATGATATGTTGCTGCATGAATATGTTTGAGACTTTGGGCAAGTTACCTAATCTCTTTGTACCTCCAATTTCCTTTCCTATAAAAATGAATGATTATGTTACCTACCTCACAGAGTTGTTGAAGGGATTAAATAAGTTGATAATGGAATTGGAACAATCCTGGCACAAAAGAGAGCAATATAATAGGACTTTGAATGTTCCCAATGCAATGAAATATGTCTTGAGGGGACAGATACGCCCATTACCCTGATCTGATCATTACATTTTGTATATCGAATTGAAATCCATAAGTATTGTAATTACTATGTCAATCAAAATATGTTGCTAAAAATAAAAGCAGTAAGTGTTATTCATTGTTATAATTATTTATCTGTGTATTAGGCAGCTCTGAACTTTAGGACCTTAAACCACCTTTCCTAGTTTATTTTTTTCTTTAAACTTGTTTTACTGTCTATAAAAGGAAGACACAATCGTATGGTCAATATATAGATGAATTCTAGGTTGTTAGAATAGTTGTACACTTTAAAACCTTCAATTTACAAATACATGACAGTGATAATCCATTTATTTACAAGAATTTGTTAAACATTTATTATAAACATGTATTGAGCCAGAATAGACACAGTGTCTGCCCTCATAGAGCCTACAGTCTGTGGGAGAAGTTAGGCATTTACATTGAGAAAGAAATCTTACGTGTATTATGTATTAAATTATATACAACATATAATGATGCAATAATAAAATATATTATTAGAACGATAAATACAAAATTCAAAATTGTGAGGGTTGTGAAATAGAGTAGGGTAACAAGTCTGAGAATGACAATTGCCTTCTCTGGGTACACTATATTACTTACATTAGTCTGGGTGTAAGATTTTTTTTTGAGGATTTACATTTAGTTAAAAACTGAGGGTGGAAAGAAACCTGTCAGTACCAAAGATTGTGCATAGGGTGGTGGGGAGAAAAAAATATTTCAGGCAATTTCAGATATAAAGAAGGCCAAGGCACTAGAGTTTAGGGAGCCAGGGGGAAAGTGGCACATGATCTGAATCCCATTAAAGAACCTGGAAGCAGAGCATGGATTGCTCATTTTTTTTTCTTTAAAAAACTGGGGAGACACAAGCATGGGTGGAGAGACCCATGGGGAGGCTATTGATAAGGGGTCCAGCAAAGAAAAGACAGTGGCTTGGGGAGACTGGAATAAATGGAGGCAGGGAGGAAAATCAAAAGACTCAAAATATATTTTGGAGGTGAAATTGATAGGATGTGGTGCTAAGTTGAGCAAGAAGGGTGAGTGTTGAGAAGTATTGAGGATGACACCCAGTTTTCCAGTCTAAGGTGCTGGGTAGAAGGTGCAGTCACTGATTGAAATGAGGAAGTCTCTAGGAGAAACAGGTTTGGTTGGAAGATGATTACATGTTATTTGCTTTTGAAATTATTGAATTAAAATGGAAATTTTTTAATCCACTGCACTCAGTAAATTATTATAATAACAAGAATTGACAGTTTCATCTGATTTGAAATATTCACGTGATGTGTGTATATATATATATGTAAATCTGTAATATTAAGGAAGTCCAGATGATACTTGAACTTCATACACTTAATGAATTTCAAATAATTGGTTGTGAGACAAAAAAATATATAATCAGGAATCGGGGACCTCAGAATTTCCTTAACTTGTTACTTTGGCATCATTTGAGCCTGTTGTTCTGCACATGACAGAAATTTGTCATGACAGAAGCTTCATACAAAAATTCTTAGTCTTGATTCAGTAAAATGAAGTCTTCTTGCATTTATATTAAAACATAAATTCACATCTATAAAGAAGCTGAGCAATATGAAAGGAATTTTTTCAGGGCTGAGGACCGAACTCGGAGCCTTACGCCTGCTAGGCAAGCATTCTGCCACTGAGCTAACTCCCCAACCCTGGGAAATTTATTTTTAATAAATGCACAGGAGACCAGGTATGGTGGTACACTCCTATAATCCCAGAGACTCAGGAGGCTGAGGCAGGAGGATGGAAAGTTCAAGGCCAGCCTAAGCAACTTAGTGAGACCCTGTCTCAAAATAAAAAATGAATAAGTAAATAAAGTTGGGGTTGTATCTCAGTGATAAACACACCTGGGTTCAACCCTCAGTACCAAAAAATAAGTAGAATAAATGCACAGGAAGCCAGGGTTCAACCAGTGAGCAACTGACACAGTATCCCTTTATGCAATCATTTTTCTGTAGATGGCTGTTTGTTAACTAAGAGTTGGGCTCTGAGACATAAGATAGGACAGTGAAAAGGAAGAGGAAGAAGAGAACAGGAGGAAGTTAAGGGGAAAATGGGAAAGGAAAGGGAACAAGGAAATGAGAGAGGAAGGAGAGAAAAGAGGAGGAGAGGGGAAAAGAGAGGAGAAGAGATGAGATCATGTCTTTCCATCTAATCTGAGGATGATACATGAAGAAAAAACAACCATTTGGAAGGGTTGTCATAAATACGACAAGAAAGATTTCTTCCCAAATAGCTCATAAAATAAACCTCCCTACCATCAGCACCTCGCAGAACCATCCCTCACCACTTTTAAAGTGCCAGATATGGATGGGGACTCTGAGACTATCCCACACTCAGAATATAAAGATCTCTAGCTATTGGGCAGTATTTGGCTGCAATCTAGGTCAGTCCAGATGTTTAGGGAACCTTGTACTTCCTAGCAGCTGACCTTCCGTGCCTACCAGAATTATGTCAGCTCCTTTGTATCCTTTTTGGAAAATCTGAAATAGCTCAACAGCTGGATTCCCTGTGTTTTCTTTTTTTAAGAATTTAATATTACCCCATGGAGAAAAAAAGTTGAAAAGTGAAAAGAAAGACGAATTTGAGAGTAACAGACAAGGGCTTCCTTATGACAACTGTATTCAGGTTGTCCCAGAAGACAAACAGGCATCTCCCCTGTGGTTGATAGTGCCACCCAGACCCTTTCACTTTCAGAGATGACCAGCCAAGAGCTGTGTGATAAAAATAAGCTATTCACCTTTATGAGCTTCAGGTCCCTCATTCGTAAAACGAAGCAACCAAACTAAACGGTGTGCATGAGACTTCTTCCAGGTCTACCCTTCTATGACTTTGATTCACCTCCCTGGGAACGCCATGTTCAAACACCATGGGAATTGGCTTGACTTGCTCTGTGGAGGTCATCCAAACCTGATTTCCACTCAGTTTGGTCTGTGGATTCTACTTTTAAATTGGCCTGGGAACTTTTCCTCTAAAATTTACAACTGGATGAAATAAATCCGTCAAGGGCAGCTAATTAGCACAAGTATAGGTGCCAGCAGTAACTTAGGAAGGAAGTTCTGTAAGGATAAAGGGAAATGGTTCTCCCAGACCACAAGAAAAGTTCCACTGATTCGGCACAGGGTCAGGGATCAGTCACCAGAATGAAGGGCAGAGAGGTGATAGCTAGGTCCTTTTCTCTGAGAAAGCTATGATTCCAAAGTGGAAATTGATGAAAGTTTCCTTCTGTTTAGAACAAAGTTAGGCTATATCTGGCACATTTGCCTGGACCCCTTCAGGCAGGGTGTCTGGAGCCAGCAGCCCATGATCATCATTGCTGGGTCCTAGTGATGCCACTTTTCAGGGAAGATGTGCTCACTGCACCGTCTTTCTCTGAATGGATTCCTTTACCTTGCTACGTGGTGGCACTCCTACCCAGCAGGACCTAGCATGACGGGTAATGCACAGACCCACAGCCGTTTTCCAACGGGTCCCACAGCGGTCAAGCGACTGTAGAACTGTGGGCCAAGGTCCCCAGCCATGTTGCTGGCATACTGTCATTCTCAAGCTGACACCAGATTCAATGAGCTGTCTTCAAGTTCAGACCTTCCCAGAGACAGTTCTCAAATAGGAAGTAGTAAATTCAGGGAGAAGCAATGTCTAGGCCGGCTGACTGGCCAGAGTTTGCTGATAGAAGCAACTTTGTTTGCTGCAGTGGGTCATTCACATCACCACATTCCAGGCTGGAGTGTAATTACTTTAAACACAGAGTGGCATTTAACCACGCCACTGTTTATGTGCCCAAATCAGCTCTCAGAAGAAACTGCCTTTTAAGCCTTAACTTTTTGCTGTAACCTTGACACTGCATGTGACTTTGGCAGGGGCAAATAAGCCTGGTTATTTGTGCCTGAAGGGATGACTCCAAGTCTCTGAGTGGTGGCATTGTAGCCTACCCACAAGGGAACTGTCTTGATGTCCTCTCTAGATCAGCTTTGCATGAGGCGGAGGTTTTCTGCCTTCACATCCTTTCAAAGCAATCTAGTAGCAATGACCTGACAGTGTGACCCATTAAGGCCAAGTTATTGCCCACATAAACTTCCTTACCTCCACCAGCACACTCAGATGGTATGCTTCACCCAAAGACAAGACACCCAGATGAACTTTTTAACTAGACCTGAATGTTTTCCTGCTCCACCCCATAGGTTGTTTAAGAAGGTAGGTGGATCTTCATGAGAACGTAATAGAGGGGGCTATCTCTACCGGGTTAGATGGTACCACTTACAGATTCTTGGATCTCTAAATGAAAGAGGCTGTATACACCAATGACTGATTATCATCATTATTAATTTTTTGTGGGGGGCGGTGGCAGGGATTCTGGGAATTGAATCCAAGGCCTGATACACTGGTAGGCAAGGACTCTTCCACTGAGCTACATCCCCTGTGACTGATTTTTTAAAAATATGTTTAATTCATATGATATGCAAACAAAGGCTTTTTAAGAAAATAGAAAAACACAACAGAACCTTCAGAACCCATTGTAAGTAGACAGTGTTTCCCCCACTTGAAGGTTGGGAAGCAGAGGCTGTGTCAGGCACAGCTGGGACAGAAAACCAGTGAAACTTACTAAAGTTAGAGCCAAGAGCTTCTCATCTGGGCCAAGCTTGTGTGGCCACAGAGGGGACCAACATAAATAGGCCGGTCAAACAGGCTAGTCTCATGCAAACCAGGACTGATTTTTATAATACAAAGTAAATTACTAAAATGTAACCAAGAATTACAGTCATAACTTGGTACTTTTACCCAAGCCATTCTCCTGTGGCCTTCACCCATGGTACCACATCCTGGTGAAGCCTGAAGCCAGGGGAAGCTTTAGATGCCTTACTTGAACAGGTCCCTGGGAATGCTGGGTGAGGCTGGCACTCCTAGAATGCTGTAGGTTTAGAACAAAAGCAATCAGGAAGTGCTCCTATGTAAACATTTCCTGTACCTCATTTAAAGAGATTTTGGATTGAAGTCCCAAATCACCGAGGCTGTTGTCATTTAGTTCCTTGTTCCAAATATTCTTTGTACTTAGCTTTACATATCTATTTTTATTTTTCTTAAAAAATTCCCCCTTACTCATTGCCACCCAAATTGTATAAACTTCAGTCTCCACACCTTGTGGAAGGCCACCTGTTTAGATGGGGTGGAAAAATAGGAATCAGCGTCAACTCAACAGGGTGCAAATCAGGCAATTTCTCACACTACCGTATTTGTATCAATGAAATCAGGATTAAAACCATCACTAAAACTGCTCTAGAGAAGAAAACAAACCTTCCAGCTAAACCAAAGGGTCACAGGTGAAAGAAAAAAGATTGAAGTAGCCCTGACTCCTATTCTCTCACTGTGGAAAGAAATAGGAAAGAAATTAGTTCACTGAACGCTGGTGAGCTTCTAGCCCTTCTATGGTATCCCCTGTTGGAGTTACTGCCTGTCCTAGAGCTTCACTTGGAGGTGTCCCTGATCACTGCAACTCACCCCTCTGGGAAAAGCTCACGTAAGGCTCCAGAGAATTTAATCATTTTCACAGTACTGAAAAGATGCAGCCCAAACCAAGTTTTGGGAGTTCTTCAATTGAATTTCATCTCTGCACTGACCATTTTGTGGCTTTCTAATTTGACATCATCAGATCCTGATTTCTTGAATGTACGGTGAAAATAATACCTGCTCCTCAGAGAGAGAAGAGAGAGAGGAGAGAGAGATCCAATTTTAAAGTCAACTGGTCTCTGTACACATAAAGCAATGCCTCCGGTGTATAGAATGTGAGAAAGGAGTAGGTGGTTGTTAAAACAAAGCCAGTAAAAACCAAAATGATCTTGGTGGAACTCGTCACATTTTAAATGAATTGAGACTCTCATACCATAGAGTCTCTGCCTCAATGAGTTGTACGGTTTGAACCAGTCCACCTCATTTTCCTGTTGCCAATAACAAAATGGCCTTTGAAATGGGCTCCTAGATTCTTCAGATCCAAACACTTAATTATGTTTGATTAAAAACATAATCAACCCCTCGTTGGTCACTCTCAGTGCTGTAGCTCTGCAGATTACTTAGCCCTCTCTCATCTCTGTGGCCTTTCATAATTTTGCAAAGATCACACATTTTCCCAGGCTTCCCTGAATCTTTACAGCTTTCAGCCTGGACTACTTCCTATCACTCTCTAGTTTTCCCACGTACCACAATCTCCTGGAAGACTGTCAGAGCACTGTTGCCCCCTCCCGTCACTGTCAGCCCCTCGTTCCTGATCACATCGCAGCACTCTATGCTGAGTCGTGAGGTTTTACTGACGTACCTATTTCTTCTACTAGATGATGGACAATCTGTGCGTAAAGACTGTGTTTACTATAGTTGTAGTAGACGCTCAAGGAGGGTTGGATAAAGGAACAAGTGAATGAAAGCAAGAAGACACTGGATGGCGTGGACATGCCAAGCACTGTAGTCTGGTGGCTCTGGAAATAGATTTGAAGAATTTCTTGTGAAATTTATTTTGCTATTTTCCAACTTAGAATCTGAAACATTTACTGAAAATATCATGTGGGTAATACTGTTCAAAGGTTTGTAAAAGGAAAATGCCAAGGACTTAGAGATTCTGAATGGCATATTAAAGGGTAAATTACATGCTCTAGTTTCTGAACTTTTCTCCCTCTTTCAATCTTAGCTTTTAATATTTCTACATTTCTAAATTGAGATGAATCTATGGGGTGAATGTGCTCATGTATGTCGTTCCATTGTGGGATATATATATATTTCCCATTGCTCTGTCTTCTATGAAATGATTTCTGGAAGACTCTGCTTAGCCAGTGGATCACAGCATTGTCTAGAGCTGCTCCAGTGCAGTCCCAGAGCCCTTAGGGATGGTTTTCACTTGCCCTTGTAAACTGCAGCACTGAGATAGCTAAACATCAGCATCAAATCTTTTATGCTCCACAGGTTAGTAAAATGAATTTTTAAAGTACAAATTGGAGCTGTGGGAGGTTGGAAAGATTTATCTGGAAAGCTAACTTGCTATCTTAAAACTCCTTAAAATAATTGCTCACCCCAGTCTTGTACACATTTAAAGCTGTGTAATTAAATACACTGGAAAATTTTCAAACTGCCCAGATAGCAGAAAAATTATAATGGTAACAAAATGTTAACATTGTATTGCTTGAAAATTATAAAGAAAAGACACTTAGCATTATCTCTCCTGTTATACTAAAGAGTCAGCATCATCATAATTTTAAAATATCATTTACCACCTATTCTGACTCCCTCATAGTACGTGTTGAAAGTGGGCAAAACAGGGTGGTTGGAGGGAAGCATCATGAGAAAAATCTGTATTTGAACACTTGGTATCTGTCTTCCAGAAATCTGGATATTAAAATGAGGTGAATTTGTGTGTGTTGGAGGTGGTAGTGGAAGATGAGAAGGAAGGTTATATCTATTTCTCACTTAGAAACTAATTCAGAAGAGGTTTAATAATTTCTACTGTTTCATTTTCAGAGAATAAATGAAACCAAAATTGAAAACAGAACCCAGAAATTTTAATATTTCTAATCCTATATTTGCCCCATTGTCCTTTTGGGATTCCCCTTATTTATTTATTTTTTAATGTTAGCTAAAAATAGATATATTTCTACCCATGGTAGGAAGTAGTACCTGGATAACTTTCCAGGGCCCTGATTGGAATGGAATTTTTTTAGTGTCCCTATGAAGTGCAATACACACACACACACACACACACACACACACACACTACTGTAGCCTTCAAATCTTGTAAGTTCCCCAGAACAAACCCTATCACGCCAACCAGATGGTTGTCCTCATTGTTCTTTGATACAACATGCTCATTCCTAGTTCCGGGTCTTTGGAGAATGTTCTTCCTTCTCTTCTCTGCTTATCCACACTTGCTTTTAACAGGTCACAACACCAATATGTACCTCAGATGATGCATATCAAAGTGCCACAACATTTGAAGAAGCATCCCCATTCTCTTCAGCTCGTGCTAACTGTGCCCTTTTCTAAATTCCCATAGCACTTACTGTCTGAATCATTCTCTTTGGAACTTGAGTTAATTTTCTTTTTCTCTTTACCAAATTACAAGAACCTAAAGTACAAGGTTCATGTCTTATTTTTTGGAGTTGTCATATCCTAGGTTCAGGGTTGGCATTAAATGGTCAAGATAAATATTTGTCTAAGCAGACAAAAAAAAAAAATCATCCAATCCTTGGTGGCACTCCAAGGTCTGAAGAGCAAGATAGCATGATGGAAAGAAAGTACATGGGTTTTGAGTCAGAATATTTTAACCTCTCATGCCCCATTTTTGTTTTTGTTCTTTTATCCTATGAATAGGTATAATAATACCTATTTTGCCAAGTTATCAGGATTAGAAATCATAAGTGGGAAGGGACAGGTACAGGGCCTTCTACATAAAGAGTTTCAATAAATGGTGGTAGTTGATTGTGTACCAAGACCTGGAAAATAACGATCCTATTTCATATTAGTTTATAAGTGTGTCATATTTATCTGCATGACATAGTGTTCCGTCTTTCTTGATAATGTTACCCTGCATTACTAAGACTAGATAAAGTTGAAGGGAGGCATTATTAAATTATCAAACCTTAAGCTATCTGGACTTCATTATTCTTTGGGATTCTTGGCCACATGTATTTCCTTCCATAATGTAAATTGCAAATTAATAATCTCAGCTTCTTAGATATATCTTTGTGAAAGAGACTGAGAAAGACATTTCATGAGTGACTGAAAAATAATGATCGAAAGATAGGGTTTCCTTGGCTTGAAATGTGGCATATAGGGCTCAAAAGAAGGTAGTAGCCAAAAAGGACAACCTGGTGACCGAGAGAGGATAGAGGAGGAGCACAGCCCAGGGATCAGAAATCAAGATAAATCAGGAGACCACAGGGCAGAGAGAGGCTGCTGGGCTAAGACAGGAAGCGGCAGATGGACATGTTGGGTGCTAGTTCTCAAAAAAGCAGGCCATGTTGGTGCCCTGCCATTTCCATTGCTAATGTTGGAGAACAGAAGTAGCTTCTGGACTGCTCATGTACTCCCTGTTTCTATAGATTTTCTATTCAATGAAATCCACAATATATGTTTCTTATCTGTTTCTTTCACTTACTGTAGTATTTTTGATATTCATCCATGATGTAGTATGTATCTGTAGTTTTGTTCCTTTTTTTTTAAGAGAGAGAAAGACACAGTGTGTGTGCATGTGAGAGAGAGAAAGAGAGAGAGAATCAACTTTTATTTAGTTTTTCATGTGGCTTTCATTGCTCTGATACTTCGCTGTGTATGTGGTCTGGGGTTCGAACCCACATACTTGTGCATGCCACGCAGGTGCCACATCACCTGAACCACCACTCCAGCCCCATTTTGTTCCTTTTTGTTCTGAAGTTTTCCATGTCCATACACCAATAGATGAAAATTTAAATTGTTTCCAATTGCTATTATTAATAAGGCTGCTACGACTATTCACATATATGAGTTAGTGTCATTTTTCTTGGGTAACTGCTAAGAGCAAAAATGTTGAGTGATATCATAGGTGTAATTTTTTTAAAGAAACAGCCAATTGTTATTCAGGATGAAAAATAGCTCACATCCCCACTAGCCACACGTGGGTTCTTGTTGCTGCACATCTGTTCCAACACTTCTCATTGTTTGTCTTTTTAAATTACACCCATTCAGTAGGATCCTAGGCAGTCCACCATGAGGAGTCTATTTATCAACTTGAAATAGGCCTTTTGATACCTGAATTAGCAGAAATGGGATGTTTGTTCAAGAAAAACAAACAGAATCAAGGAAGTTGTTTATTCTTGATTTTCTTCTCAAAATGATGGGACTGGGTAATAAGACACATATGCAGAGGGAAAAAGAAAGCAAAGAACCCAATGTCCATTAGCTGCCCACAGGCTAGATATGAAATGAGCATTTCCATATTTTTTAAATTACAAAACTTGTATTTTTTGAAATAGTTTTATAATCGCTATTTCACAGGTGATGCAGCACAGAGAGGTTTAGAAAAGTACAACAGGTCACACAGATAATGAGTGAAACTGGGATTTAAGCTTACAACATCTAGTTCCAAGCTTGATTTTATTTCTCTGTGTAAACTGAGATAAACAAAAGAAGAAGGAAAAAAATTAATGATCAGGGGAATTTTAACAGGGAATAAATATAAATTTCAACTAATGAGAAACTGTAACTATGAGATTTTGCAATTGCCAATTATTATACCTAAATTACACAGCCAACAATTGTCTTGTGGTATAGGGCTTCTACTCATTTCCACACTTTGGTACTATACGTACTTGCAAAGTTCAAACCCTGGGGAATTAAAGTCCAACTGGCAGCTTCAGGAGCAATGTGGAGGAATGAGATTCCTGCTTATTGAAAAGGCATTTTGATTTTTCTCCCAGCTAAGAAAGGATTGTTCATTCTGAGTACTTTCCTAGTTAGTGCAGAGAAAATCCACAGAGACATTTTTACCATCCAAGGTGAGAAACTGAGAAGTTCCAGAATTAAACTGGTACATTTTTTGAGTAATAGTTTTGCTTCCCTCGGGTAAGAGGAATCTTTGCTGATGTCATTGCCACCCACTACCACCTGGCATCTCTGCATGGTGGCTCCAGAGCAGAATATAGAAGAAATGGAGCATTTAGAAGAAGTTGCAGGGCACTTGGAGGAAGTCTCTCCAAGAGGCGCATTTACAGATTATACAGTGGACACCTGCTTAGTCTCTCTTTAGAACATTTGACTTATGGTCTCACTTCATTTTTCTCCCCACAAATGTTTATATGGTCTTCATGGATGGAAAATGTGTTACATTATCTTTAGGATATCTAGTTTCCTTGATTCCCCTATTCCTTACAGGATCAAGTAAGGAGCTGCTCATACTTAGGTTGGGAATGTCATAAAGAGGGACAGGGACAGGAAATGAGAATATGAGTAACAGAAAGTTACTTTTTCTCCTTTTAACAGCCAACACAAACTTTGGTAATTGGAGATTATTTGGATTGTTACCAATTAAATCTTCACATTTAAAGGCTTTAAATCCTAATTCTAGTAGCAGCTTGTTAACTTGGCCCATCGTGGGTACTTAATAGCACTTGTCTTCTTTTTTCTTTGATTTTTAAAGAGAGAGGGACAGTGAGGAGGGGGGGGGAGAGAGAGAGAGAGAAAGAATCAACTTTAGTTTTTCATATGGCTTACGTTGTACACATGGTTCTGGGGTTTGAACTCACATACTCACGCACACCCTGCAAGTGCCTTAACTGCTGAGCCACTGCTCCAGCCTAGCACCTGTCTTCTAATGGGAATAAAAATACCAGTTAGCAACACAGGATCTAAGAGTGAGAGGAGAAACTAGCAAAAGGGATAACAAGACATTTTTCCTAGAGCAAATTTTTTATTGGTGTACTTATAAAAGCAGTAAAAATGTAGTGTAGCATAGGTCAATGCACTTCCTGAACTTTGTTCCAAGAGGTTCTTTTTTTTTTGGGGGGGCCATGCTGGGGATTAATCTCAAGCCCTGGCGGCAAGTGCTCTACCACTGAGCTACATCTCCAGCCCCGACCCAAGAGACAGTAAGAGGTAATCTAAGTAGGGTGGGGACCCCAACTCCATAGTCAAATAAGTCTGGGAGACACTGAGTAAACTACTTTGTTGAACAATGGAGTCTTTAGTACATCAAATGTGCATTAAGAGACTCTTTAAATTGTCTAAAATGATGCTCTGTGGAGTGCTTCTTAACTGCTTATAAAGAAAAACTTTCCATCTCAGAAACATTTTGTAAAACATTTCAGGGAAAAGATGGCACAGATGTACAGGAGTAGTTTCTTGTTTAAGTTCCCATATCCAGGGAGCCCTTTCCATCTCGGCTCCATCATGTCTTTCCAAGAGCTCCATAGACGATCCAGTCTGGTAAACCCATGGAGCACGGGAACTAAGCCTACTGCTCTTTCTACATCTGAATTGTCTTCTAGGAATCTAGAGAGCCAGGCTGATAGAAGTGCGAGTTGGTGGTGATTTTGTGTGAAAGGGGAATTCACAAGATAAAACTAACTTCTATGATAACTAATGCAAATAGAACTTGCTTGAACCTGGATTACAACAAACTGACTGTAGGAAAACATTTTAGGAGCATGGAAAGTTTGGTAAGGAATTATTATTAATTTTGTTAATTTGATAATGGTAGCTGGTAATATAAAAATGCCATTTTTAAAGATGCAAACTTGAGCATTTAGTGTGGAATATCATGATATCTAACATTTGCTTTATAATGCCTCAAAACACATGAAGTAAACAAGGTAAATATTAATAACTGTTCAAATCTAAGTAATGTGATATTTGGGGGTTTTATATTTTTTTGTTGGCTTGGATTTTTTTCATCATGAAAAGTTTCTAAATGCAGATTTATCAACACCAAATAAACCAAATCAAGCTCTCATTACTTATTGGATTCTGGGCTAGGAGTCTGATTGTTTTCTCTCTCTTTCTCTTATCATATTACCAATTTTGTGGGGGTGGGAGAGCTGAGATGCTGGCTGCCTGTGACCTTTTACAGTCTTTACAGCTTAATCAGTCATCTCAGCCTGGTTCTTGGATTTCAAGAGCCCACAAAGCAGTGATATAGAGGTATGTGAGCTAGCTGTAATATGTATGTGTATGTATGTGTATATATATATATATATATATGTATATATATATATATATATATATATGAAAAAAAAAACTTCTTCATTGCCCAGATATGCAAGGTGAGACTGCAGATGCTAGCTCAAAGATCAACCATCTCATTAAACAAGTAAGTTTGGCATGGTTTGTTGTTACTGATTAGTTCTGATGTTTGTTGTCTTTAATACAAATACAGCTACAATCTTTAAATTAAAAAATTAAAATAGAAATAATTATTTGCTGTGATTATATGGTAACCATAAAATTAAAATAAAAAGTAATGATATGTTTTACAAGTAAAATATTTTAAAGTAAGCAATACAAATAACAACTCTAATCAATTTATAACAAGTTTCCTAAAAATAAGTTCCTTGGAGAGAATGGAACTTCTGAGGATTAGCATAAAAATTTATGTATTATACTCAACATACTAAATGACTATCAATCTTTAGAAGTGATATTTGATGTATCTTTTTAAATTTTATTTTTAAAATATCTTTTAAATGAATGCTGCAATGGACAGAAAAATTGGATATGTACAGAATCCATGCTATCATCTGTACTTTCAATAAACCATATCATACTTTTTTGAAATGTTACTGCAGAAGGTTTACAGAACATTCCTGAGAATCTGCCTGTAGTTCACATGATCTACATAAAGTGGATTCCCAGAATGATCAGACATGACCTAAGCTATATAGCCATTAAATATACATTTGTCATCCTCCCATTTTTTTTAAGAGAGAAGGGCAGTGAGAGAGAGAGTCAATTTTAGTTTTTCATGTGTCCTTTATTGCTCCAACACTTTGTTGTGTACATGGTGGTGGGTTTGAGCCCGCGACCTCATGCATGCCAAGCAAGCACTGTAACTGCTGAGCCACTGCTCCAGCCCCTAAATATACATTTGTGAGCTGTTTGGTTTTTTTACATTGAAATGAATATGTAACTACATTTCATATGCTGAAATAATATATATAACTTTTTTTAAGTGCTTGTCTGTTACCAACTAAATCATCTGGTGTAACACAAAGAGTACTCTTAGTACACTTTGGGAGATATCAATCTAATTTAAGAGCAACAAGAATAAATATATCAAATCCTTTGCTAATAGGGAAGAAAGGGAAAAATTATTCCTCAAGGGAAAAAAACTATGCTGTAATTATGTTTTCATGACCCATACCTAGCAAAGTGTCTAAAACATCTTAGGCATGCAATACATATCTGCTCGAATAAGTGAATGAATGCTTATCATATCTCTGAATTATCTCTATCCCCTATTCCCAAAACCAATTAATTGTCAAGGTGAAGGATTTAATCAAAGCTCTTAGCCCATGAAAATTAAATTGCTGGGGTTGGCCCCTTCTGTAGGAAATGTAAAACTCATAAAATTCAAATTCTCCTGGGAAATCCAAACTCATTTTCATTTACCCAATATCTATAAAAAAGGCAAAAATATTTAGATAAATTTACTAAACTACATAGATATTAGCTTTCGATATTTTTAAAATACTAGAAAAGAAAATTGAAAATTCTCTCTCAAGAATCTGGAAGCAGCTTAATGTAACTGAAAGGATGCTGTCAGAAAAAACAGGGTTGGATCCTGGCTTTGCCACTAGCTAGCTGTAGGTAATCTGGTAAAGTCACGTAATTGCTCTGAGCTTTGGCTTTTTTATCTATGAAATGAAAAATGTTAAATTATCTATGTTTCTTTCTAGCTCTAAAATAGAGTCTATTTTCTGATTATCCTTCTCCCAAAGAATACTGAGCAGTGCTTGGTGTTAAATTTCAACTTCTTTACTAGTACTGAGAAAGAGAGTCTGGCATGGTGCTGTTCGTGGATCCAATGAATTAGCATTCTGAATTACATGAGTGTAGCTACTGGCAAAAAAAAAAAAAAAAAATCCTGGGCATGTCAGTAAAGGATCTTGGCTGCCCAAATTTTAAATAAGGATATTTAGGGGGAAAAGTTTAAATATTCTCATTTCCCTTAATATTTTAAATAAGTTTTTAAATAAGGCAGAAAAAGCATTTTATATTTTTATTTTTTTAAAGAGAATAATTTTTTGTTGTTGTTTCTCTGACACTTAGTTGTGTATGTGGTGCTGGGGATTGAATCTGGGTCCTTGCACATGCTAGGAAAGTGCTCCAACTGCTGAGCCATGACTCCAGCCCCCAGAAAGAACATTTTAGCTTTCAAGAACTTATTCTCTGCAGTCAGACTATGTTTGAATCTGGCTTTAGAACTAGGACAAGGGACTTTGTGCTTCAGTTACTTCACCTTTTTTATTGTTAAATTAAAAAATACTCTGTTTCATGGGTTTGTGGGGAGGCACAAGAATTAAATGAAAATTTATTTTGCAAAGCACTTGGGTGCCTGATATGTAGTAATCACTCAGTAATGCAGCCACAATCCTTTTTATATATCCTTTATTTAGAAAGACATTTTTTTCTGCAAAAAAATAAAAAGTCCTTGGGGGGTGCCATGCCCTTCATTCTGACCTGTTCACAGAGTGAGCAGGCAGGCGGGGACCCTCACCTGAGTGGTCCTCCCCATTCCTATCCTGGAGTCCCAGACCTCCTGCCATTGATTGCGCTGCTTTGGTCAACTCATCCACTTTGCCTACAATTGGTTACATTTCTATCATCTTTGTGCTACTGAAATGCTGATTGTGTTAAAGATGGCCCAGGAAGTCCTCATATTGCCTATCATTCTCCTGTTTTGTGAGTCAAATCAAATAATGTCTGTGATTTAAAAAATGATAAAATACTACTTACTATGTATAAGGTCAAATTTGAGGATGAAATCTAGAGGGAAATGGCCAGAATGTGGGATGTGACCCCTGGAAGGTCTCTGTGCTGCAAGGTGAAGTGCTCTCAGAGTTGTTTGCATGTCCCTATTTGTGCTCTCTGAGAGGGATGATCTCAGGGGAAATAGAGAGCCCCTTCCCCAATATGCTTGAGAAAGATGCTAAAAAAGAAGCAATTGTTGAGAAAAGACCAATTCATTCAGAAACATCTTCTCACATTCATAATCACTTTAATATTTCACATTTTTAAAATAAATTTTCATTTTTCATTAAAATAATTGCCCATAAATCTATTTGTATATGTCTTATATTTAAGAGAAAGAATAAACATTCTAAATAAAAGCTATTACATCAAAATCCATTAAAAATTGATTGTACTTTGAAATTAATTGATATTCTCTCATTTAATATGTAAATGAATGATGTCAAACATATGTCACATGTCACTTCTTTATTTTGGGAACACAGTTTTGCTATATATACATATATTTTTTCCTGAAGGGTAACAAGAGTGATACCAGTGGCTAGAAATAGTGGCTGAGGGGAAATAACTGACCTAAAGCAAGTGGCATGTTATCAGCACAGAACAGTACCATTACCAACAACGTGTTGCCACCTCACATGCTCCAATGCAGTGTACCTAAAAGCAAATGAAAGGAGCGAAGAGGGAAAACATTTTCTCCTGTTTATAAGCATATGTCACAAAATCAACAGGACTGCATTTTGAAGGAGGAATTACAAATAAAATTTAAATTCATGAGACAAGTTGATGTTTGTACATTTTCATGAATGTAATCCATAAATCTAAATAAAAAGTTTTTTTTCAAATTCATTTCAATTTAAGTCATCTTTTCCCAAAACAGTTTAATGGTTATTTTTTCTTTAAATTTAAGGTTAATGAGTTCTCCAAGATGCTAAGAATAATAAAATAATCTTTGACTTAAGAAACAGAAAGTTTGCCAGGTTTTTTTTATGGCTAGTGACTAAAGTGAGACAGCATGGTGTGTATTCCCCAAGAACAGGGGATCATAACTCATCCTTACCACTCCACTCAAGACTGAGAACTTCCAGCTGAGGGTGGTTCTGCATTGCTCACATTCCTGCTGGAGAATCTTGTTGCTGTGCCACTTCTCTGAGAGCCACAGCTGACATAGGAGGCTCTTGTCACATGCTAGATTTTACAGTCTGGCTCCAACAATGATACACAAAAGCATAGCGGCTAGAGGCAAAGATAATTCTAGGGACTGCCAGTTTCCCATTTGTAACTTGAGTTGTCAAATTTTCTCCTTTATGTGTATGGATCAAATGAAGAAATTTAAAACTTGGCAGAAAAAAAATCAGAGTTGCAAATAGAATGCAGAGGAGTGTAGCAACTTACCTGAGTGCTTTGATCATTCTTTAGACGGATCAGTTTAAGACATGGGCGAGCTTAAGTTGTTGGAGGATAAGCAGTATTACCAAGCACAGCTATATTGATTCCTTCTTGCCAGGTATAACCTCACATAATTCTTTAAAATTATTTAAAAATAGTTCTCCCACTAGAAATGGTCTGAGAATTTTGTTCCTATCCCTTTCTGTTCTATATACATATCTGGGTTTGACTCAGTTTGGGCACATGTCTTGAGTACCTTCGCCCAGTTTGCTGAATGAAGCACAGCCTGTTGTCTGAAAACCTGACACTCTACCAAGAAATTGGATACTTCAATGTCAGATTCGTTTTTAAAAAATAAAAACCAGGTGTTTTCATTTTTTTACAGGACTTTCTTTTCTTTTTAAAAATGATTCATAAACTCAACCACTAATGAGTTATTGAACTTTGGGTAATTGTGCCCTAGCATCCTTATTTGTAAAACAAGAATTATGATGGTACCCATCTCATAGGGTTGCTGTTATGATTAAATGAGATAATAAATTTGGTACAGTACATAGAGTAAATGATCAATAAATAATCTGCTATCATTTTAATTTTAAATTAAATGAGATAATAAACTTGGTACAGTACATAGAGTAAATGATCAATAAATAATCAGCTGTCATTTTAATTTTAAATTGGAATTTCATTCCTGGAAACCACCCTTAAATCTGTCATTCCTTGAACAAAATAGTTTCTATCTATGCCATTTTGTATTTACCTATGAAGTGTTACTTTCCAAAGTCCTGAAAGGACCAGTGAAATGAGAATATATCTATACATAACTATATATGTGTGTGTATATATATATATATATACATATACACAATTATATGTATATGTGTTTATATATATACATACTATAATCAAATATTTAGATACTCATTAGACAGCATCAAAAGAGCAAATCTGTGCAATGAGAAATTGAAATTGGGATGCTTATAAATCCTGTTCCATTTATATTCCATTTCCTCAGCTCTGCCCTTTAGCATATTTATGGAAATGTTAATTAATACTATGCTTCATTTGTACACAATTAGTTTGATGTGGCAGTTTCTGGTGACTAGATGCAATTACGTTATTCACGAAGACTGGTAGGTTCCATTGCTTCATCTTTAGTTGAATAGCTTCTTATTGACCAAATTAATAACCAGCTTGAGTTATTCCATTCACATCACAGGGACTTAAAAATAGACAACCTTTCCCAAATTTGAATTTAGATGTGCTGACGTCAATGTCCTTACAGTAATAAAAAGATTACTAATCACATCTTCACACATTCCCCCTCCTCATGTGCTTGCATTCATTGGAAGAGGGTGATACAGTACCTAAAGCACTTGGAGCTGCAAATCAAATATTTCAAAATCTGGCCTCTTCATTTAAAATTTTCTTTAAGCATAAGCCTTACTTAACAGAGTGACTGCTCATATCATCAGGAGTGGGTGTCAAAATCATTTGGAGTTTGTTGCTGTTATTTTAATTCAAGATTCTCAGCCCTGTCACTAGGTTTTAAGTGGTACCCTCAAAATCACCCCACACTGAAAAAGAAGGCAGTACAGGAAGACATGTGTATTGACTATCTTAGGGCAAAGTAAAGATCCAAGTAAAGTCAGAGGAAGGGTAGAGGGTGACATTGAGCCCAGATGCCTCACTCTATAGGTCCTAAAGACACAGTCTGTCATCTCCGGTGGCTTTGCAGCAGGTCCTTAGCAGGCTCAGCCAGTATCCTAGATGAAACCCATTGCCCACCTAACTCCTAGGGCACCTAAATGTTCCAGTCAAGTTTGCCTTGACTGGTTCTCAAGAAGGCGCAGTAATGCTTTGTTGTGCAGGCTTTCCCCTGCGTTGCAGGATGTTTAGCACTACCCCAGACTCTATCTGCTAAGTGCCAGGAGCATTTCCCTTCTCCGCACTCCCCTGTGAAGTTGTGACAACACAAATGCCTCATCACTCTCCGCTTGAGGACCACCAGCAGTGGCAAAAAATGGTTAAAGATTCCTTTGCCTCACCAATATCTCCTTCTTCAGATGCCACAATTCCTTTAGTAAGATCATGTACTTTTCTTTCCACAGCATAGATTAAAAGTCTTAAACTATATGTACCAGTTTGAGGAAACTTTGGTAAGAATACATTTTACAGAAAGTTTAGTCAGTGCATAAAGGCAAAGGGCTGGTTCTCTGAGTCTTCTCAGGTCTGCTCAGATAAAGTGATAGAGGTTTTTAGAGACCTAAAGAGAGCATTTTTTTTTTCATTAAAAGGCCAGAAATGGGCCTGGAGCGGTGGCTCAATGGTTTTGGCGCTTGCCTGGCAAGCACAGGGACCAGGGTTCAAACCCCAGCACCATGTATACAACTAAGTGTCGGAGCAACTAAGGCCATGTGAAAAACTAAATAAAGTTGTTTCTCTCTTTCTCTATCTCTCTCACTGTCCCTCTCTTTAAAAAAAAAAAAAAGATAAAAGGCCAGAAATGAAGAAGAAACTTCCAAACCTTGATTGCTTCACCTGGAATTATTCCATCCATTTGTCAAATATGTATCCAGTACCTTCTCAGGTGAGGAGTTAAGGCATAATATGGCATAGAGACTTCATCATATCTGTAGGTGAGAATGGGGGGGGGGGTCTAGATAGTGAGATGTTGAGTATTTAAGAGAAATAACTAGAATGTAAAACTCCAGGAAGGAGATTAGGTTTCATTTACCTGTGTCCCTAACACCTAGTATAACATGGTACTTAACAGATATCTGTGAAATGAATCAACACAGGAATGATGGAGGAGGACTTGGAAGAGCTAGGTGTATTCAGGACACAGAGTTTTGGCAGGAGGAGACTGAGGAGTCAGGACTGAAAGACAAGTTTGAAGGTAGAGAGGACTAAAACCTGGTGAGCAAATGCATGACCAATTCTTCGATGGAAGCATGGCACTTTGGACAGAGTATGAGGTTAGCATCAGATTTCCTGGGTGTAGAACCATGGTCTGTAAGAACTTGGCTTCTGTAAGCCAGGGATAATGGTGGTATCTCTCTCAAAGAGCTGTTGTGAGGATTCAATAAAGTCACACTTATAAATCTCTTAGATGTGTGACCAGCAGATAAGGACTGGTTGACTGTTGAGAGTAGCTGATTTTGGGACCTGGAAAGCCATAGACATCCAGACAGTCATTGAGA
Source organism: Aplodontia rufa (assembly GCA_004027875.1). Classification (NCBI taxonomy): domain Eukaryota; kingdom Metazoa; phylum Chordata; class Mammalia; order Rodentia; family Aplodontiidae; genus Aplodontia; species Aplodontia rufa. The sequence continues at coordinate 2,785 of PVKS010004843.1, read as the reverse complement.
CAAGAAAGCGAGCCAAGCATGGACAAATTAAAAAAGGTGTTGAAGCATCTGTGGCAACTCTAACGGATCGTGGTCTTGGTGCTGTGCCTGACTAAGCAGCTCATCTATCGGTTTTCTTTAGCCTTCCTTGGTGACTTTAAAGCAAACTGCAAGAAAAAGGATGATTGAGTTTACCAGAATTTTGAGAATGATAGGAAAGCTGGCATTAGAAGGTTGAGAGGATTGGGACATAAAAGTACCCCAGGGATTAAACTGAAAAGAAAAGAAGCAACACAAACAAATCAAAAACAAAAACAGTTAATAAACTGAAAGAACTGTGAGGGGCGAGGGTCTTGGAAACTAAAGAACTTAAGGTCTGGGGTGAAAGGTGGAAGGTAGGATGTGGTAAACAGCAGTTTCCAAGAAGGGCTCAGAGGTGGAACTGCTCCTGCTAACATGAAGTCCAGTCAAATCTCTACAGACAGTGAACAGTGGAAACAAGGCCACTCATTTCCTCCTGTGTAATTCAAGCTCTGCTCCCAAGCACATCTCATCAAAACGGTTTGTTGGCAAGGAATCCAATAATTAGTAACCACTCTGGTAAAAACCCCTTCAATGAACTTCTTAGTATCTGGAAAGGTTGCAGGGTGAATAGTTAAAAGCAGAAGTGTGAAAACAGAAATAACATCTACCATAAGGAGTGTGGATTGATATAGAATATTTATCATTATATCTACTTGAAAAAAATTAACATTAAGTGAACTGGTTTATATAAGGTGTCCCATTCAAATCAATCAAAAGTCTTCTCAAGACTTTCTCATCAAGATCCTTTCTCATCAGTCTCTGGTTTATCTGCAGAAGCAGCATGTAAAAAAATATTAATCCTTTCCTGTTCTCATTTCAGAGTGGCTCTCTTCTCTGCACCCCACCTTCAACATACAAATGTACACCGACACACACTCTTCCTCCTTTTCTATACCTAATTTATAGAATTCACTCATTTAAAAATATGTGCCAGACACTGTTCGAGATGCAAGGGTCACAGCATGTAGAGAACAGCTCTATGCTCTTATGAAGCTTAGTTTCTAAAAGGAGAGACAATTTATAAAGGAATGAATACATTCATAAAAAAATTTCAGAGTGAGTTGCTAAGAAAGTGCATGTGACAATACTTCATATATACTGATTTGTATACTGAGTCTATATTATTCATAAAATTACCATAGGTTAGGTATATACATCTCCATTATCCTTTAAGAAACTGGGACACAAGTGACAAAAATTATTATCCAATATAGACTATCAACAGAACAGAAAAGTACTAATTTGCTGATTGCTTTTGTACTGAAGAAACCATACAGAGTATTTGACTCAATTTATACATATACGAATCACAAATACATAAAAAGTTTGAAAAAGGGTACAATACATGTTTAAGAAGTATCTACCCTGCAAGTCCACTCTTCTAAGCTAGATCTAGTTTAGAAAGCTATTGCCCAGCACTTTTTTTGTCTCCATGCCTGTCAAAACTAAACATTTAGATCTGAGTTATTTGGAGAATTGTCTCCCAACCCACGATTACTAGTTTAAACTCTATGATCTGATTACCAATATTCTTAAAGAACTGCAAAGTAAGAAATGAAATTCCTTTAGTAAGATCATGTACTTTTCTTCCCACAGCATAGATTAAAACTCTTAAACTATAGGTACCAGTTTGAGGATGATTAGGCTAGGCTAAGAGAATGATTAGACTACAGTTGACAAAGAAAAATCTAACCAACCACTGCCTTGGCCTACAGAAGACTTTCTGGTGTTTTTTGTTTGTTTGTTTTTTGCATTTGGATTTATAGCAAGTCAAACAAGAGTGAGGAAAGTTTTCTTACAGGTGAGAGGAAAACAGGAATGTAATTTAGGTGTCCAAAAAATATTTTCTTGTGTTCATCTAACAAGTTACCAGCTAGTATAGCTAGCAGACAAGAGCCTTGTTTTATAACCAAAATCTCAAATCAAAGGATGTTTCTTGGAGGTTCCACCAAGAGTGAACTTCCTATGACATTCCAGAGCAAAGGTATCTTATTTACACTTTTACTCAGCATTCAATTTTAAGCAATGAAAAAAAATAAAGGCATATTTGTTATGCATACAATCTTCTCAATGTATGAGTTAAAACAGGGTGGACAGATTTCATAAGCCCTCTTACAAATGGGGCTGCTGTTAATATTCTCTACAAAGCCAGTAGAGAATACTGGCCAGGCTGGAAATAATTTCTGAAAGATTGTGTTCCATCTCCCACTGTTCTCACTCAGTAGGTCTTGGGGACAAACTGATATAATGTCATAAAACACGAAAGAACATTTCAGGGGCCTATGATATCCATAGTGTTATCATTTGTGTTTGAAAGTGACTCCTCCTAGAATATTATCTCAGATAAAGACAGAGAGCATGCCTGAGGCATAGTGCAGAGAGTCCAATGTGTCCCCAGATTCCTGCTTTCTTCCCTCTCACACCTATCCCTTTCAGTGGGAGTACAGGGAGTTGCCTCCTAAGTATGGAGTAGGTATTTTTCTTTCAGCTTTTCAGAGAGTAATCAAGGAACCAGAGCTTTAAAAACTACCCTGGCTGGGGTGGGGTGGCGGGGAGGAGTGTTGGAGCAGTGGCTCAGCAGTTATGGTGCTTGCCCAGCATGACCTAGTATGTGAGTTCAATCCGCAGCACCACGTATACAACGAAGTTCCATAGCAACAGAAGCCACATGAAAAACTAAATGAAATTGTTTTTCTCTTTCTCTCTCTCTTAAAAAAAAAAA